>CAUYON010097888.1:0-10996 GCA_963573935.1 Arctocebus calabarensis | reverse complement strand
TATCATAAGGACACTTGCACTAGACTGTTTATTGCAGCTCAATTTACGATCGCCAAAATGTGGAAACAACCTAAATGCCCACCAATCCAGGAATGGATTAACAAGCTATGGTATATGTGCACTATGGAATACTATTCAGCCATTAAAAAAATGGAGACTTTACAGCCTTTGTATTAGCCTGGATGGAAGTGGAACACATTATTCTTAGTAAAGCATCTCAAGAATGGAGAAGCATGAATCCCATGTACTCAAATTTGATATGAGGACAATTAATGACAATTATTGACACGGTGGGGGTGAGGGAAGGGGAGAGCAGAGAGAGGAAGAATGAGGGAGGGGTGGGAAGAGAAGCAGAGGGAAAGGAAGAGCAGAGAGAGGGAAGGAGTGAGGGGGGTGGGGTCTTGGGGTCTTGGTGTGTGCCACACCTTTTGGGTGGCAAAACACGATTGTAAGAGGGACTTTACCCAACAAATGCAACCAGTGTAACATGGTTTCTTGTACCCTCAATGAATCCCCAACAATAAAAAAAAAAAAGTAGAGACTTTACCTCTTCATGTTTACATGGATGCAGCTGGAAAATATTCTTCTTAGTAAAAGTATCTCAGGAATGGAGAAAAAGTATCCAATGTACTCAGTACTACTGTGAAACCAATTTATAATCACTCACACTTGCATATGAAAAATAAATCAAACCTGTAGTCTAAGATGAAGAAGGGAAGGAGAGGGAGAGGGAGAGGGTAAGGGAGGGGGTGGGTCAATAGAAGGAGGGTTATTAGGGGGACCACACCTATGGAGTATATTACAAGTATAAGTTGGATCTATCAGGTGTAAAACACAAATGCCTTAAAGCTGTAATTGGGTAAGTGAGGTGAAGGCTATGTTGATTAGTAGGATGTAAGCACTCCAATTTGTAGAAATAATCAACGCATTGAATCCCATAATGGCATAAATATATCCATGATCTATGTACAAATGACTTAATAAAAAAATACAAATGTATTAAAGCTGTATTGGGTAAGTGAGGTGAAGGCTATGTTGGTAAGTAGGAAGTTAGCCCTCCAATTTATACAAATAATCAGCAAACTGAATCCCATAATGGCATACATGTATTCATGATCTATGTACAAACGACTTAATAAAAAATATAATAAATATAATTATAATTATACTTATATTTTCAATAATTTTTAAAAGCAAAATTTACTTCAGAACAAAGTGATAAATTGTGGGTCTAACAATCTGGATATTTTTATGAAGTTTGCTAATCACTTTGGGAAGCACATATATTAATACATTACAGTTGACCTGTGGTACATATGGGGGTCAGTTTTTAAAGCCTAGCATACAAAATCCACACAGACTAAAGTGCAGTGGGCCCCTTAGACCCTACATGTACGAAAAGTTGGCCCTGTGTACTCATAGGCTTCACATAACCCACTACTGAATTTTCTATTCACCTTTGGTCGAAGAAATTCTGCATGAATTCTGTTTGAACCTGTACAGTTCAAACCCACGGTGTTCAAGGGTCAACTGTACTTATATTTCCATTAAAAGGTGGCAATATAAGTATAGTTATATATTACAGTTACAAGGTCCACTATGGATAAGTGGACATTGAAATGCAAATTATTAGATCTCTTATTCCTTGATTTCTTAATAAATTTAGCTACTTTAAACCATACTGAAAATTCAGAAAAAACTGGGAGCAACATTTTCTTCAACTTTCAAACAATTTAGCTCAGGAGACAATTCTTCCTGATATTTTATGAAAAAAATTGTTGATCTGAGGAGAAGAAAAATGAGACTGAAGAAAATTTCAAGTTGTGCCAAGAAATGTGTTATCTTTCCATAGTTCATTTGATTCTCAGAAATCTTTAAGTTGGACATTATTATTATATACATGATATGGTTCAGAAAATTAAATGCTTTGATGTGAATAGGTAAATAACTGTTGATAGAAGCATGAAGAGTAATAAAGCAGCACCCCAGTCATAGAAAGAAGATAGAGAATTGAATAGAGATCACAGGCTAGGTCAGGACTGACTGCATAATATGTACACAAATGGGTCCTGTATGAAAATGTGAAAACTGTTAATGAGAAGTTATTAAAAAAATTATGTCAGTGGCCGCAGAGCATTAAACCAAGGATTGGACCCTTGTAAGCGCTCTCCCTTGTAACTGTGGGTGACAAGGTCGTGGGATCTGCTTTCCTGGTCTGTGTGGGCTGCTGTGAGAATATCACACATACTGAGTGGTATTAGCAACAGAAATTTATTGCCCACAGTTCTGGAGGTTGGGAATTCTGAGATCAGGACTGGCGTGAGTGGGGCTGGTGAGGGCCCAGTTCCTGTTTGCAGAGGGCTGGGTACTTGCTGTGCCCTACGTGACGGAGCAGAGAGTGGAGGCAAGCTCTCTGCATTTTCTCTCATACGAGAAGTAACCCTATGATGAGACGCACCCTCATGACCCAATTATCTTCCAAAGACTGCACCTCCAAATACCATCAGTGGACATTAGGGTTTCAACTAATGAATTTTGGGGGATACAAACATTGAGCCCATAGCACCTTCGGTGACAGACATATTTCAAACATTGGATGAGGAACTAGATGATGTGATCTTTAAGTTCTCTCCCTGAACTTGTTAAGATGCAATAGAAATTGAAGCTGTAGGGACCCTTAGAACTCACGTCCTTCAATTTACCATGTGTTTAGATGGGGCTCTCGGGTCTTAATGTTGTGTCTAAGATCTGGCACTCAATTTTACTAAACAGAGGCGATGATGGCACCAGGGCCAGAAGCTTCAAGTCTCAGTTCTCTCACATTGCCTTTATAATGCAGAGCCACAGAATTGCTCAATTTTTAGTCCTTCAAGCAGGGGCGAGGGGAGGAATAAAGTAGGTCAAAAAGTTTTGTTTATTCTAACATTAAATGCTTATTTTAAGCATTAAAGTAAACACATGAAAATTTTTCATAAAAAATGCGGATATCAATTTTCTTTTGCAAAAGCAGGCTACACTGGACCTGTATTTCTCTCCATGTGGGTGGTGGTGATAGCTTGACACTGCACAGCTCCCAACCCCCAAGCAGCCTAGAGGGTCAGTGTTCTCCAGGCGGTCACAGTCTCCATCCAGACTTCACAGCTCTTTTATATCAAGGCTGTTTTCTCTTTTATGTTATCTGCCTGATTTGATCAGAGCTGATTAATCAAAACTTTTCTATTTGCATTGCAAAGAAAAAAAAAGGATAAATCAACTCTACCTTTAATTAATCAAATCAAAATCTTTATCAATCAGAGCTTTTGATTTCTGTCTTAAAGATTAAATCTTCACTAGTCCCTTACCTGTGATTTTCTCTGTTCTTCCAGAAATAGAAAGTAAAGAGTTACACATGGGCCTGGGAGTGGAAAATGAAATCTTGCTCTGAATGTAATAGTTACGTGTAATTAGGAACTAATTAGATATTAAGGTAATTTCACAATATTTAGAAATTGTGCTAAAGGACCTCTCTTTACTTTTTAAATTAAGACTATGCATCGTGGCTGTGTGCATATGTAAAACAACTCACCGGGTTTTTCTTTTAATGGGAACTACGTGAGTAGCTGTTCTCTGGATAATGACTGTAGCTGAAATCATAGGCTTTAATAATTTCTAAATTCCTGAGCATCCCCACGGCTTCTCTCGCTACACCCAGTCCTTGTTGAGAATGAAAATGTGGAAATACCTAATTGAATGTCTGAGCATATTCTTGTTTGTACTGGTGCAGCCGGTCCCCAAGGTCTGTCTCTAACATTGTCCTGCAAGCAACACACACTTCGCAGAGGCCAATTCTGACTCCCAGCTGAAATCAAGCCACCAGAGAAATTTAATTTTTAATTAAGTGAAGCAGAGTATTTACTTTTTGCTTTAGAGCTGATTAATCAGAACTTTTCTATTTGTGTTGCTTAGAAAAAATGAGATAAATCAACTATACCTTTAATTAGACAAGAGGGAATTTCCCACTGCCTTGGAGCCAGCCAATGCAAAACCAGAGGCCCTGAAATCAAGACACATGGTGCTTAAAATAGTCCATAGCAAGTGGGTCAGAGGTTTGGCCTTTGATAATTAACATGTTAGCTGGTGAATTCTGGCCCATGGACATGCTGAATTCCTCTCTGATTAGAACAGTTTATTGTTTATTTTAGCCCTCTTGAATTTGTTTTTTCTTTCTTTCAAATTGCTCCTTCTGAATAGATGAAAAAAAGATGAAATCAAAATCCTTTCCTCATTAGTTAGTCATAGAGCTGATGTAAGAAAATACCACAGGTCAAGTAACTTCAGCAAGAGAAATTTATTTCCTCACAGTCCTGGATGGAGGCTGGGAGTTGAAGGTCAAGGTGCCGGCACAATCTGTTTGTTTTGAGGACTCTCTTGCTGACTTGTAGGTGACCACCTGCTCTCTGTGTCCTCACACGATGGAGAGGGAATGACAGGTGACAGGGAGCTCTCTGGTGTCTTCTATCAAGGAAACTAATATTACAAGGTCAAGGACCTATGCTTCTGATCTCATTTAAACTTAATTACCTACTAAAGGCTCTATCTCCAAATACTGTCACAGTAGACAGTATGGCTTCAACAAAGAATTTAGGGAATGGGGTACATAGTTTCATCCACGACATTTGTTAAGACCACCGATTCCTTGTTACCTATTACCTTTACCTTAAGCAGAGACTTTCAGGCCAGCAGAGATGTCCAGGTTGAATATTCTTCGCTCTTTACAAAACAAAGGGACCTGGACTTCTCTCCTGAGCCAAATAGCACAGTTTCTGTCATCTGTTCCTCCTAATGTCTCTCTTTCAGTTTTTTCCCCTCTCAGGAAGCAGGGATGTCAGAATCCCAATAAGTATTGGTCTTACAAGGAAGCCCTGAGCACTGAGAAATGAGCTAAACACGATCCCACTGCCTCTGGACAGGAAAGTGATGCTTAAAACAAAATGTAATCTTCAGTGTCATGATCATACTTAGGTTTTGAGAAGATCATTCAGTTTGTCGTATAATGAATGAACTGCAGATTGTTAGGAGACCATGGCAGTGGTCAAAATAAAAACAAAGATATGTTGCCTGCCATTGTACCAGCCTTTGAAGCACTTAAACAAATAAAATATTTGATTTATCAGGCATGTAAGACTTGGGTTAATGTGGACAAGTAGAAAGTGGCTAAAATACATAGAAGGAGTTAGAGGAAAACATCCTGAGAACTTCAGGATGTAACAAACATGGGTACATATAAACACACACATACACATGGATGCATGTGAATGTGGGTCAGAAGGGAGTCAAAGAGGAAGTGACGGCTCAACTAGCTATTATCTAAAATTAAAAAGGTGATCTTCGTGATTGTTTTGGTGATTTTTTTTGTCAACAGAAAGTTTTCTGATATATTTTAAGATGTGATTCATTTGTAGAGAATACAGTTCAGGGGTGACTCCATCTTTCTTCAGGTGCCAGACACTCAACATCCCACTCTTGACACACCCATGTGGACACAAGACTGAACAAAATTGTGAATGTGGAGTCAACAGTTTCCTAGACAATAGAGCTGATCTTTAGTTTTCAGAAGCAATTTATGAGATAATTTGTTTGGTTAAAGACATATTAATCTTACTTTAAAACACAGACATTATTCTCTGTGTATTTGATATGCTGCTTCACATCTTAGAGGTATTCAACTAAATAAAAAAATAGCAGAGGGCGGCACCTGTGGCTCAAAGGAGTAGGGCGCCAGTCTTATATACCAGAGGTGGTGGGTTCAAACCCGGCCCTGGCCAAAAAGTGCAGAAAAAAAAAGAAAGAAAGAAAAGAAAATAGCAGATTATATTAGAGAAAAAATAATAATTACAGCTATTTTGAACCATTTTAAGAAGAAACTGGAGAGAAGTAAACAAGATTCGCCATTAAAACTGATATTTAAATGATAAAAGAATTATTTATATTCATCCTGAGTTTATGATAAGATGATAGTATAAGTCACTTGCATTATCTTAGAAAATATTTATTTGAATGTTTTGTTTTTTCCACTGGTTAGATCCTAGTCTTGGTTTCATATATGTCTCTATTAATTCATGTGCAGATTATAAAACCTGGTCTTCTTTATATTTGTCATTTAGGTTTTGTGTCTACCTTATGAATAATCACATAACATAAAGGATTAAAAATCTTAAGTAAATGATAATGAAGAACACAAATTGTAGAAATTATATAGAAAACTGATTCAAAAAGACTATCATTGACATCTTCTGTTTTGAGAGATTCTTACCTAGCTTTGATTATTAATGTTTTGATGGAGATTATAAGCCATATTATGAGGGGATTATAAATCATGATATTACACATTACTTCTATATTTTATCTTTTTAAAGACATTAATATTGCAATTAAATATGTGAAGTGACATCAATCATAATGGTTTGATGAGGTGAAATAGAAAATACTTTATTTGTTGGAAGTAGAAAATGTGTGGTGAAAAAAGGTAGCTCGAAATCTGAAAATTCAAAAAATTGACTTTATTGCTTTCTCTTATTTTTTCTTTCAACTCTTCTCTCTCTTTTCAAAGTATGACCTTTTTTAGTATAAATAATATTAATAATTCATTTTGAATGCTAGTCCAGGCAGAAGTCACTTCAGTTTCTCATTTGAGGACTTTTGAAAGACAGATGTAGTTAAATTTCCTGAGCATCTAAATTGATTCTGTAATATAATTGCTGAAAGATCACAAATGAGAAAAGTGATTTATGTCGCTCTACACAATGTTTTTCTAGCCCATGTCCATCACTTCAATGAGATTGTAAACATCTGAAAAGTTGGCATCTCTAAACCAATCATCAAATATATGTTAGGACTTTCCCATTAAGTGTGGCCTTTAGTAAACATGTTTTGTGTTATACCTCTTTTTATTAACAAAGTTGGAAAAGCCCAGTTTTCTAAATATTGATGTTACTGCAAAAATAGATATACTGATAGATACATAATCATAAATTAAAATGACTGAAAATTTCCAGTCACAGTTCACTACACATATTAATATTTATGCCTTTAAATGATACATATTCTCACTATAAATTCATGCATTGGCATCTGATTTAGAAAGCAATATTTGCTAATTTTGTTGGCATGAGTTTGTCTTCTGGGTGAATTAACTAAAGCAGATTTTCAGGTCTACGAAATTGAGGATCAATTTGGAATAGCTTCCCTGGTGTCATCTGGAAGAATTGTATAGCTAATACATTTATACATCACTCAAGAAAAGCTAATACACACACAAAGTATCAAGAAACCAGGATATTCAGATAATGAAGTAGAGCTAAAAGACAGTAAGCAAATGTAGATCCTTCTAATTCAAACATGAATACAGATTGCTTCTTCTCAATTGTTATAATGTACCCTTGAGAAATTCTCAAGAGGTTATTGCTTGATGAAAACAGATTGTTCCAAGTGTTTATTGATGCACAACATCTTTGTGGCTTTAGCTTGTTAAGAACTACAAAAAACTCATTACTGTTTTAACAGATGCAAGGTAAAAAACAACTCATTTGTGAAGCAAATTAGACACCTCAGAGCTTCCAAACCTAAGTCATCTAGGGGGATGTGCACACCGGTGGGAGCCGTAGGATTGTAGTTAAAAATTTACACCAGACTTAGACACCTATTGAACGCATAACCTTATACTTTATATCTATGCCTTCACTGAATATTTTTCTTCCTGTATAATCTGGTGGAACGGGGCCTCTGCCATGTTGTGTGATGTCAGGAGTAATGTGTGTCTCTGTGCTGATATATGATGTGACTTAGTAAGTAACCAGGCTTTTCTCTTAATGCCGTCCTTCCTCTATTTGAAGGCCCTGCACATAGGGAGGATTATGTTTTGGGGGATGAACTTTTCTTATCATTTTAGAAAGGAAGGAATATTGTGTCCATTTTGGACCAATGGCAATGAGGCATATCAAGGGACAATGTGTGGTGTCTAACCATGTGTGACAATGTGTGGTATGGCATCCCCGTACCTACAGGTGGGTTTGGGGCAGGAGCTGGGACATATTACAATGAGAAGTATTTCCTTTTCTCTGTATAGCTATTTCTCCATCAGATGTGAAGAACAATGGAGGGAAAAATAATCTCAGTCTAGATTTGTTTAAAACATGATTCTGGGTAGCTTTGTTACAATGACTAGCGGGCATTTATAGAGTCATTTTTCTATTGCATTTTAAAGTGAGCAGAGATGTTTGTTGAAGAATGTTCAGTATTTGGCCACATTGTGAAAAAAATAATAAAGAGCATCTGACTCATTGATCCAGGACCTGGTGGGAACCCCTGACTTCATGTCCTCTGTGTAGCTCTGTGACACTGCCTTGTGATCTTAGCTTGGCAATACTGGGCCAGTCAGTAAACATCTGTGAACCATCGTTTTCCTGTTTGTAAAATGGAAATAATAATCACTTTATTGATGTGAGGAGTAGACACAATATCTCATGAGACCATGTTGGTATATGATAGTGCTCAGTTAATACCGATTATTGATTATGTTTATAATTAATGTCTATACTTGATCTCAGTCAAAAGACTGAGAAGAAATTATTATGACAAGTAATATCTGGTCACAAACTCAGAAGATATGTAGCAGTTACCCAGATATCTCAAAACATATTCATTATTTGTTACGAAAAACATATTTCTCCTCAATGTAAAAGATGTGCACACTTCTATACTATGTGACATTTCAGATAGAAAATAAAAGATTTCATTAGTGGTTGAAAGGTGTGGGCATAAAAATACTAGAAGAAAGTGCAGGAAAAACTCTTGAAAGAATTGGCTTGGGCAAATATTTCATGAGGAGGATCCACCAGGCAATTGAAGCAGTATCAAAAATACACTACTGGGACCTGATAAAACTAAAAAGCTTCTGCACCACCAAGAACACAGTAAGTATAGCAAGCAGACAGACCTCAGAAAGGGAGAAAATTTTTACAGGTTTTGCCTCTGACAAAGGTTTAATAACCAGAATGCATAGAGAACTCAAATGTATGAGCAAGAAAAGAACAAGTGATCCCATCTCAGGATGGGCAAAGGACTTGAAGAGAAACTTCTCTAAAGAAGACAGGCATATGGCCTTCAGACACATGAAAAAATGCTCATCATCCTTAACCATGAGAGAAATGCAAATAAAAACTACTTTGAGATATCACCTAACTCCCCCAAACCAGAGAGGTTGGCATGGATGTGGAGAAAAGGGAACACTTCTATATTGCTGGTGGGAATGTAAACTAAAGCATTACTTTTGGAAGGATGTTTGGAGAATACTCAGAGATCTAAAAATAGACCTGCCATTTGGTCCTATAATTCCTTTACTTGGTATATATCCAGAAGACAAAAAATCACATTATAACAAACATACTTTTACCAGAATGTTTATTGCAGCTTATTCATAATTGCTAAGTCATGGAAGAAGCCCAAGTGCCCATTGATTCATGAATGGATTAATACACGTATAATATGTAATTATACATGTATTGTGCTACATGTATACCATGGAATACTATGCAGCCTTAAAGAAAGATGGAGACTTTACCTTGTTCATGTTTACATGGATGGACCTGGAACACATTATTCTTAGCAAAGCATCTCAAGAATGGAAGAACAAGTATCCAATGTACTCAGCCCTACTATGAAGTTAATTTATAGCTTTCATATGAAGGCTATAACCCAACAAGAATATGGGGAAAGAGGCAAGGGAGGGAGAGGAGGGAAGAGGATGGGTGGAGAGAGGGTAAATGGTGGGATCACACTTATGGTGCATCTTAGAAGGGGGCAGTTGAAACTTACTAAATACAGAATACAAATGTTTTTATACAACAACCAAGAAAATTTCATGAAGGTTATGTCGAACAGTTAGATGAAAATATTTCAGATTGTATATGAAGCTAGCACATTGTACCCCACAATTGCACTAATGTACATAGCTATGGTTTAATTAAAAAAAAGAAAAGAAAATAAAATATGAGAGATATTTAAAACTGTGCAAAACAGCTTTATGATGTCATTGAACTATTCCACACACTGCCTTAAGGTGACATAGTATTTATCCTTAAATATTTTCCAAGGTTGAGTATCTGAAAGGAGGGCTTAAAATTCAATTCTTAGTGATATAAAAATGAACACATGTAGAAACTCTGTAACAAATGTATAAGTTCCATAAATAATTATTTATAGATTTATATTGGGATTTAGGAAAATATACATAGAGTTATGGTTTACCTAAAAAGAAAGTGTAGTAAAATATTTTGTAGTTCTCTTTTTAAAAATATAAATAGCAAACATGATTACCAGTCATTTACTTCTAATTTTCAGAATATTAGCATCCAAATGAAATGTTTGGGTCTTATTAAAATATTCCAATTTTAAAACCAAACCTTTACATGAAAATTCATTATATGTGCCACCCATTCATTCTACATGAATATTTATTGAGTGCCTGAATTCTTTACAATGCAGAGAAAATGAGTTTCCAAGTTCACAGTTGTGGTTTATGAAAACTCCAAATTATCACACTACTGAAAATAGTAAGAATCCAGAGTAGCGAGGTGAATCTGCCATGTGAAGGGCAGAATGTGGCAAGATCCTGCGTGATGTGGCCCTTCTAACTTTCCAGCCTTATCTTATGTCTTTGTTCTCTGTGATCCAGATACAACTTCTCTTCAACCTGTATCCTATATGAATACAATCTTCTTCGACTTCTTTTTTTTTTTTTTTATTGAATCATAGCTGTGTACATTAGTTCAATCATGGGCTACAGTGTGCGGGCTTCACATGCAATCTGAGATATTTTTATCAACCTGATTGACATAACATTCATGAGATTTTCTTGTTTACTATGTGAAAACATTTTTGATCCGTATTTAGAAGTTTTCTTCGACTTCTTTAAACAGTAACTCCTTTGCTCTCCAAGATCTTTGGATGTATCTGTCCT
>CAUYON010097887.1:0-17851 GCA_963573935.1 Arctocebus calabarensis | reverse complement strand
TGGTGCAATCATAGGGCACGATTCATATACATTCAGAAATGTTTTGATCGTACTGTTTCAGATAGCCTTCATGGCATTTTCTTGATCACTATATAAAGACATTGATACTCTACATTTAATAAGTTTCCCCAGTACCCTGCTAAGATGCACCGTAGGTGTGATCCCACCAACTATTTTTGAGGCTTTGCGAATGATTAGCTTCTTTTCAAGCCTGCGGCTCATTAGTCACATCCCCAGAAAGGCCTCCTGGTCAGTCGTGCCAAATCCCCTCCTTTCCTCACCACTCTCTAACCCTTACTGGGGTGGCGACCCTGCAGCCCTGAGGAAACTTGTGGCCTTAATGGTCTTTAAGGGTGGACTTTCAACTGAACGCAAATTTTACATAACAAATCCTTTTATTAAAAGGGATGCAGAAGAGAAATAGGAAGCTTTTCTTATCGCCTTTGCTGTTTAAAGAATATCCATTGACCTTGAAATCCAAAGGCAACAGCTTTTTACCCCATCTATGTAACATATAGAAATTGCAAAAAAAAAAAAAAAAAAAATTGTTACCAGGCTATAAATGCTGACCTCCAGCAATGGGCTGTTTTTATAATGAAGGTAGGATCACAGAAAGCGAAGCAGCAGGTCAGCTTGGGGAGAAAAGTTAAAGAAAGACTCTTGGATTGATGACAATTCTTAGGTCTGCCATACTGCTCACCAAAATAACATGTCTCAGAGCAAGAGAAGTTCCCAACAAGTATATAAGTGTCTTTGCGCTGGATTTAATGTTAGGAAAATTAAAAAAAAAAAAAAAACATGTTTATAAAGCTGGATTGGGTAAGTTACATTGGTGACTACAAGTGGAAATTGTTTTTTCAACCATAGTACTGTAAAGAAAAATAAAATTGAGAGAAGGACCCTGAAGATAAGGGACAGAGAATTGATAGGGTGCTGTCCAAAATTAATTGATGCAAAAGAGAAGGAAAAGGAAAAGACTTCACTGAGGGTTTAGAGAGGGGTGGCTGTGTCCTTGTTCCATCAATAGATGTAAAACATTTAGAAGAAAGAATAATTTGCAGAGAACAAATATATGTGTTAAGCAAAAAAAACCTCCTAGAAACAAATTTAATATTTCATTTACTTTCAATGAAATTTCTTAAAATTTAAAATTTATGGTAATAAAAGAGATATAGCAAGACATGTGAATATATAGAACAATTACGACTCAACAGAAAATAATTCTTCAATCATTTCTTGGACTAGCAGTTAATACTAATTTCTAATAAAACTTCCACTCACCAACTCATGAAATGCTATTAAAGAGATTCTTTCCGACATTTTCTTAAAATCATAGGTGAACAAGTTTAATGGACTAATTCAGCCTGATTCTTCTAGACAATAAAGATGAAATAATTTCTTGAGGCTATGTAAACACACCCAAATTGGAAATGAGATTTGAAATTAAAGTGGCAATCATTCAACCCACTCTTTTGCATATATCAGGCAAAATTATCCCTTTAAGAAAGAATGAAGAACTGTAAATATATAAGAGTTTTAGATTTGGAAAATATCTTTAAAATTGGGCATCAATGTTATTTTCTCTTCTCTGTTATGTCACTGAAATAATATCAAAGTTCTGGCAAGGAATTAGCTAAAGAGTGAATTCCTAAGACATGTGGTGACTATATCCTTCTTCACAGGATTATAGAGAGTGCTATATTTCCCCCTAAATGGGGAATACAAATGTATAAAAATTATACATGCTAAACATAGGATTCCCAAACAAGATATATTACTCTCTTTTTATAATCCTGATACAATTTTCAAAAGTAATTGAATCTGCACTCACCATTTTTCATCATTATGCTGTTTAATGCAGGTCAATATAGGTATAAGGATTTACACACAAGCCACCTGAGTTTTTATTTAGAACCCATGATTCTTTAGTTCTGAAGCAATGACTATCTGAAAAAATTATTATTTCCCTTTATTTATTAGCAAATACCTGAATTACAATAAAATAATACATACTATTATCCTTTCATAATAGTCTTAAATTAGACATCTGTGAGCCAAATGGCTATTAAGCAATAGTTATGCTGCAAAACACTAAAATATTTTATGCCATTTTGTGATCATTACTAATAATGTAGAGAACCTGAGTACAGTAAGCTGTTTTTGTAAATAGTATACACATACCAGATATTTCTTTGAAATAATTTTTCTCTCTGAAATAAGAACATTTTAAAGTACCACATTCTGCCTTGTAAGCACACTTCCAAACACCTCTGGTCTGCATTCCACACTGTCTCAGAACTCAGATATATTATAAGCTAAAAAGAATCCATTTACTAAGTTGGGCACCTACACTTTTGATGACAGTTTTCTTACAAAACAAATTGCCTCTTAATATATGTTTCCTTATTAATGTAATTGACATTTCAACAAAATTAGTGCAGGATATCTAATTGAGAACACACCAGGTTAAAGTCCTTACAACTCTTGTTTTGATCATTTTTCTACCTTAGCAAGTACTGTGTCCCATTCTAAATCCTAATGTGAATTGTATGAAGTAGGAGGCACAATGAGATCCTCAAGGAAAATCACGCAACGTAAAAATGGAATACAGACATAAATAACAAGGAACCACTTGTAAGCAAAGGAGACCAACTCTGCCATATATTTTTTTTAATCCTGTGTGCGTTAATGCATTTACGAGTGGCTGAAATGCCGTCATAGTAAATGATCTACTCTAAGAATTTCTTCTCCTATATTGCTTTTGCCAATTAAAAGAGGGTTACTCTACTCCACCAGGTATTTGGGATTAAAGTTGCTTGATAAATTCAGTTACACTGAAAGTACCTTTGGAGGTCACAGTTTGAAACTTTTAATAGAGTGGAAGATTAAACATTTACACTTTTGGAATGTTCCTTGAGTTGTTAATGTTCCTTGAGTTGTTACTTTAATTATAGGGACATTGAAGTCTTCAGGAGAACACATAGGTTTGAAGAAGTATTCAGAAAAGGTAAGAGAGGGTTATAATTACGGAAAAGTGATGTTTTAAAACAAACCAGTGTTCTTATTCCAAAACGAATTATCCCCAACAATCTCCATCATAAATGAACAGTGAATGAGCTGGTAACAGCTCACAGTAGTTCTGAAAGATTTGCAACTATGGAGAATTCAAAACATTTAAAAAATTCAAATAGTATCTTTTTCTTTACAGTATATGTGAAAGAGGAATATTAGTCTATGGCTATTAAAATTTAATTTTAGTTAGTATTTTGACTAGAATGCATATTTCCATGAAGAGTTGGCAAAGATACTTAACATATTTTTATATGTCTGTACAATGTTATGGCTAAAAGCACAATAGAGCTAATTTAGCTTATTATTTTATGGCTGATAGATTAGGAAATGATGTTTATATTTTGTTAATATTAGAATGACAGAAATGGATTCATTAGCTCTTTCTTACACATAGTTCTTCAGGGGCTTTCTCCTTATTGTGAATATTAGGAAAAGTGTGCATTAAAAATATTTAGAATCAGTAGTTATCAACCTGAGAATACTTTTCTTAAATATATCTCTGCATCGAATTTAAACTCACAGACATTTAAAATTTGAGAGAAATTTTCTTTGCTGAGAGTACAAATACGGAATTTATGAGCTGATCTGAAGTTTCTCATTTTTTTTCCTAAGAATCATTTTCCCACTCTCGCTTTCTCTCACTCTCTTTCTGTCCTCTCTTTCCATTGCCCACGTACGTAGGTCGAGATGCAATATCTTACCTTATAATGCAAACCAAAAAAGAAATCTCCAATTAGTTTTATGTTATGTCACATGCCTTTCTTCTTGAGGACAATCCAAGCCCAGTGCAAGTTTCACTGCACTTTTTTGAACCAAAAATTGTATTTGTTGAATAAAGTAAATTTGTTTATTGTGTTGATGCTACCATGGGGCGGGCACAGCATTGTGATGTTTATTTAATTTTCACGGACACAATATAACATAGAAAAATGTCCAGATTGGGCAGAAATGCCATTACACACTAACATGAGGTGCTTATATTTTAGATAGTAATATGGGCATCATATAACAAAAAAAAACACATCCTTCTGGTATGTAGCATTTATTGAAAGAAGATTAATAAGAAAGAAGAAAAAACTGGCAACACAGAACAGGGGAAAACATTGAAGATGAGAAAAAGAGAAGCAATTATGAGAAGGAAATCATAGTATTTACGAATTGTGCTAGTCCCATTTCGGGCTTATCTATTTGTTTGGAACTTATTTTGAAATTCACTAGATGCCCAGGAAATCCTACTGTTTTTCATTGTAGAACTATCACCTCATGGAAAACTGATTTCTTTATCTCAGTTTGAAAATCACTTTGAAGGACCTACTTTTCTGGAACACCCATTAATGCTGGTCCGAATTTGCCTTCAAGAAATCAGAAATGGTCATATATACAAATCATGCCTCAAACACGCAAGCGTTTTCTTTGTTTTAGAAAATTATATTAAGATATTCAGAGTATGATAATTGGCCATTTCAGACTCTCTTTTTCAGGCCAGAATGAAATATAATATCAATAATGGCAACATTTTCTTTCCAGACAGACGTATCACTGGTAATATGGGTCACTCATTTTGGATGTCTTCATTACTATAATATCCAAGTTCTAATATGTGTATGATTATTGACGGTGGTTTCACCTAATATACTTTTTAGATTGTAATTTGCTATTGACTACTTGAAAATGATGAGTGTATAGTTTTGTAAATAATTTCTTTAGAATATCAGTATAAAATAGCTAAACACAATACCTAAATACTTATTGATATAAGGACATCAGGAATGAAGTAACATTCCAAATTAACAGATACAAAATAACATATTGGTATGTCAAATAGACTTTAATAGAGACCTGTATATTAAATACCAATGTAGTTGTAGATAATTTCTTTTCTCTTTTGTTAATAAATATAGTTATCTGATATCAAGATAAAGTAGAAATATTGATGACCCTATAATTAGAATAGGAAATACACCTCATCACTTGCTAATGCTTATATGCTCTAACCTTTTTGCAGCAGTAATGTGTTGATTTGTATTGTTTTATGTATAATTTCTACAGTAAAATTCTTTGATAGCTATGATTATTTTGACATTAAAATGGCAGACGTATACTCGCTATACATGTAAATTCATTAAGAATGTGTTAGTTCAACATATATTTACTGTATTTACCTTTGTAGAAAAAAGATAAAATACATATATTTCATCTATACCAACCTCAGCAGCCTGAACCTATACAGACCTATTACCTGGAAAGGAATATTCAGCAGGAAATGAGCTGAAGAAAAAAGTAATTCGTGATGGCCTGCAGAGATGCATAATGACTTATTTTTCACTTCATTGTTTAGGCTGTCCTTGATCATGACTTAGGATGCTGTATTTCAAGGCAATATAACTGATATATGACAGATTCCCCATGTACTCCTTGGTTCCTTCAATCTTATGAAAAGGAAGTGACCTTAAACCATGGAGAGCGTGGAGCTCCGTGATGATAGAGTATGACCAAGAGATAGGATCTAAGAATTTTAGGCCAACAAAGAAAATTGCAAAGTAAAAGAACTTTAGACTACCTTTTATTTTCATGTGAGGATAAGGCTAAGTGTACAAGATTCAAAGTGGAACAGTAAAAGTAGCACTCAATCTGGTTCCTATGTCTGAGTTCTGTGATCTTTCTGATGCAAAATTCATTCCACTATGCTGATGATAATTTAGGTGGTGATCACAATGGGAACAACCTACTGTTTAAAATTTTGATCATCTGCCATTATCATGATAAAAATAAATGAAACTTTAGGCTCAGTGCCTGTGGCTCAATGGGCTAAGGCGCCAGCCACGTACACCTGAGCTGGCGGGTTCGAATCCAGCCTGGACCTGCCAAACAACAATGGTGGCTGCAACCAAAAAATGGCCGGGCATTGTGGCGGGCTCCTGTAGTCCCAGCTACTTGGGAGGCAGAGGCAGGAGACTCGCTTGAGCCCAGGAATTGGAGGTTGCTGTGAGCTGTGATGCCACAGCACTCTACCCAGGGTGACAGCTTGAGGTTCTGTCTCAAAAAAAAAAATAAATAAATAAATAAATGAAACTTTAAAAGAAATCAGCCATTTATTTCTTCTTTTTTTTCCATGCGGAAGCGAAAAATTCTGTTATCAAAGGCTCAAAATGTGAACATAATTTGTGATTTTGTGTTTTTGTTATATATGTATTGTATAATGTACACATTTATTATATTGTTAATTATGCTTATTATTACATTTGTAGTGTTACATAATACATGCATTTATACTTTCTGTATCAGAACATTTCATATGATTTAGGAAGGTAAAATTTGTATGATTTTTCAGGTAATTGACCTTGCTTTTATTGAGATATTCTAATCAAAAAAAACAAAAATAAGCTTCACTAAGTTGTCTATTTGTTGTCTATTTTTAATCTTTATCAATTGAGATGGCAATAAAGTATAAAATTACTGGAAATATCATAATAAAATGACAAGCTCTGTTATTCCTTAAATCACCTCTTTGAAAATAAAATTTATCAGTAGGTATTAAAATAAATGTTTTAAATAGAATAAAAATAATGAACATGACCCTAACCTATGAAAGAAATAGTCATAATTAGTCATTATTACGAAAGCCAGAAAATTCATTGAACAGTGAACATAGTATCTGGACTTTGACCATTCTGGTCATAATTATTTGATATCCCAGTATATTTTTACAAACTACCAAGTTTACATTTATGTGTCTTACAGACCTTCTTAAAAAGGTATACAATTTATAAGAATATTTAAAATGTTTATTGCTTATAATGGGGATAAAATTACTAATGTTTTATCTAACATTTTGATACAAAATTGTTATGAAAATTTTAGCTTTATTGTATGGACAATATAAGGAGATTTATAGAAATAATAAATGTATGGATTGATTGTTTTTCGATGTGATTCTCTTATTCAACCAAAAAACGAGCTATGCATCTTCCAAAAAACTCATCTCTTGAAGTTGGCAAAAGTGATATGCTTGTGATTTTTTATTATTGCATCAATAGCCAATTGATTTTAATTGTGTTAGGTCTTTTTCACTAAGTATAATGGAATCATGCTCTTATGCCCCTGACATTGAAGTTGACGTTAACTATCGTTGGTAATCCCTGAACGTATACAATTACGTTGGAGGACTTTAAGAAAGAAATTATATAGACATCTGCACATTTCAGGTTGTATCCCTGAAAATAAGAGTAAATAAACTTAGACTTCAAAATTTCTTACAATACAAGTGGAAGATTCTTTACAAAGCAATTCTTGAGTTTAAGGTTGCTTTACACTTTTATAAACCTTGGCATATTGTACTTGTCAGAAAAACTTCATAACCTAACAATAACCTTTTACTATCCTTTATGTAGTGTTGTCCAGATAAATTGTCATGCTGCTCAGCTGAACAAGATTGATGACACAGCAAACTATCTATGTGAAGCTTCGAGGAATATATCCCTTCGATGGACTTCAGGGCACTCCTAATCACTCACATCCCTGGGCTGGGATGGCAGTGGTCCCTCAAGGATTTTGATTTAGAGGCTATGAAATGCCAAAAATACAACTCCAAACATCAAAGAATGTGTCTAAAAAAATGGAACAATAAACCTTTTCTTTTGAATGTAGTTTATAAGGTTATTTGTTGGTGGAGAATGGATTTTTTTTCAAAATTCAGAAGAAAAAAATATGATACAGGGTTACCTTTTCAATTTAAAAAATAAAATACAAAAGCTCTGCTAAAATAGAAAAATACCATGAATGTTTGCATTTGTTTGACCATGTTACATTTTATTATCATGCTCATGATTTTTTATTATTTGCTTAATACATAGAAAATGAAAAAGCTTTATTACACTCTTTTTCGTCTTACAATTGTATTATACTGTGAGGTGTTTTTTCTTTTTTTTCAATACCTTTTTTCATTTTTCAATGGGAAGCCAACTGTTTCAATAGCATAAAAGAGCCTCCCAACCTTCTTACATTGAAGTTTTATTCTCTTTCATTAAAATTATGCTTGTGAAAGGAAAAAATATAATATTTTATACAATTATATATACTTTGTTATTTATGGAAGAATAATTAAAAGTCAAGAGGAAGAAGAAAGTAGTCTGATTTTCCTGTATATTTCAAAATTAATTGTGTCATAACACAGGCTACTGTGTTGCCGACATTTTCACATGTGAAGACCTTCTCATATGAAAAGAGTGTATCAGTTATAGAAGAAATAAATAAACCAGAAGTTTAAGTCTCACCTTTCATTTTATTTTGGTTTGATAAATGATAATGATATATATTAATGGGATACACTGTGATGTTTCAATAGATGTACAAAATAGAAGTGATAAAATCAGGCCAATTGGCATATACATCTCCTTAAATATTTATAATTTCTTTGTGATAAGAATACTTGAAATTCTGTCTTTTAGTATCTTTGAAATATATACTCACTTATTATTAGCTATGGTTGTCATATTGTGCATAGTACTTATTTCTCCCGTTTAATTGTATCTTTGTACTTGTTGACCTGTGTCTCTCCTTTTCCTATCAAACCTTCTTTTCCCAGTTAATTACTATTCTTACTGCTATGAGTTTGACTTTTTTAGATTCCACATATAAATAAGGTCGTACAATATTTGTTTGTCTATGTTCAGTTTATCTTAATTAATGTAATAGCCTCTAGATCTATCCATGCTGTCACAAATGTTAGATTTTTCATTTTTTCTAAGGCCATTTCACTACTGTGCATATGCACCAAATTTATAAAACTCATGGACTCTTAGCTTGTTTCTTTATCTTCATTATTGTGAATTTGCAGCAATGAACATCAGAGTACAAAAATCTCTTTGGCAGATCGAGTTCAATTCCTTTGGGAATATATCCATTAGTGAGATTGCTGTATCATACAGTAATGTTATTTTTAGTTGTTTGAGGACTCTCCATACTAATTTCCAAGATGGCTATACCACTTTGCAATATCGCTGATAACATGTAACAGTTCCCTTTTCTCCACATCTTCACCGACATGCTTTTAAGGCTCTTATTTGACAAGTGGTAAAAAGCCTGGTCTTATTCAGTTTGGGCTTTTACATCAAATTGCCAAAGACTATATGACTTAAATGACAAACATTACTTTCTCCAAGATCTGGAGGCTGGGAGGTCCTAGATCAAGGTTAACAAGAGAGCCCGTGTCTGCATAGGGCACACTTCCTGGGCTGACACAGTTATCTTCCCTTTCTGTCCTCACATGCCTGAGAGGGCAGCAGAGAGCAGAAGAAAGAGCCCTGGTGTCTCTCCATGTGAATACATCAATCTCATCACAAGGGCTCTACAGCTCCAGGGATCATGTCCAAACACAGTTCCAAAAAAGATGTAAGCTTCAATACATGGATTTGGGGAAAGCACATTCAGTCCATAGAATATGCGTGTGTGTGTGTGTGTTATACTACATATATGCTATGTTAGACAATTATACACAACCTTTAACTATCACTTGCATCAAAGCTTTCATTCCTTTCCTTTGTAGGTAATGACTAATATTTAGCCTCTAGGCCATTTATTATGTTCTCTTTATTACTTTGAACTTCCTTGGAATAGCAAATTGTAAAGTGTATTTAAAATGCTTTTTCATTGAGTACGCAAAGTACTGTGTGCTTAACTGCAAAGTAATGTAATTTAGTAGTAGTGTGCAGATTTTATTAAGATAACTCATTAGAGATAGAGTGCTAACACAGCCCTGGAGGTGATTCAAATGGAGTCAACTGAATTACGTGGTTAGAATACCAACATGTACACAAATGTGAATAGGCTAGTCAAAGATAACGAGAATGGAGCAATTCCACAATAACCTCGCCTAGGTAAGATTATTGATAAAGCATTCACTAATATTTTTGAAAGCAATAAACAGTAAGATTTCTAAAAATGATTACATATGCATTTTGGACTAAAATCATCAATATATTCAGCAAATCAGGGTATTTTTGAAAGCAGAGATAAAATCTATGGCATTGGATTTGTATAAAGAAAAATGAAGAGGAAAATAAAGAGGATAAGGAGGGAGAGACAAGGGAAAATAAATGAGAAATCAAAAGAATAAAGAAAAAAGTTACCATTTCTGTATAAATAAGTGATATGCAAGGGCACAGACATGATGTCATTCATGATTAATACCCAGAATTGTGAAATCTCTCCTTAATCAGATCAAGTAAATATGACTTTTTCTCCTATTTGATAGGAGTCAAAAATGTTCGTTCTCTTAATATGACATTGGTTACCCTGTATCTGAAATAATTTTTCTATACGATTCCTTTATATGCAAATACAAAATTTAAAAATAGTTAAATATTTAAATATTAAAACAAAGAATTATATTTCATCCAAAATAGGTAAATAGTATTTATTCTTTAAATGATTAAATAATTGAGAGATTAGATATATCTATTAATATTTTCTGTTTCACCTTTTAGCACTGGTTAATGATTTGTTTCTTAGATTATATTCGGCAACTAAGTTCTTTTATGATTTCTTAATTTTAATTCAGAACAATAGCTTTGAAGATATTTAATGCCATTATAGTTTTATATTTGAAACGTTTATTTACAAAGATAACATATTGCAAGACTTCTACGACTTCATTATTCTACCTATGATAACATGATTCTGAAAGCATTTTGGGAAATGCAGTGTTAGAATCGGTCAATTGGGGATCTCTCTTTATGCAATATGTTTTTCCAAGACTAAAGAAAATCAATGATTAATGTTACACTTCACACAAGAACATACAGAAATTAAAATATATTTGGAAAATAGTTTTCTACAACTCATGCAATTCAAAAAAACAAGTCTGTGAAATTAATCCTCCATATAAGAGTATATTTTTCCTACTGTCAAATCACCAAATAATACTTCATTATTGATATTAAATTATAATATTTGATATAAGTATGTAACATATTTAGAGATGATGCTTTAAGGAATTAATTTAATTTTTAGAAAAAAACAAATATAGAAGTTTCTAATGTGCTTTTAAGAATCTTTTAAAGCTAGTTGCCTATATAGCTTATTTCTATAAGCTATGCTATGTTATTTCATATATAATTCTATGCTATGAAATACTACACCATGGAATAATTTTGGGTACCCATTTTTTGCTTCTTTGATGTGATTAACTTTCTCCCTATTATTTTTTGAATATTCTGTCCCTGAAGAAAAATACATTACAGTTCAACTCTCAATACCTCAGAACAAACGTGATATTATTTGAGAAGAAAGTCTAGGTAATCTAGTAAGAATGAGGTCTTTAGTATGGGCTATAATCTGACTGGTGTCTTAATTAAAAGAGGAACTATGAACAAAAGAGAGACATATAAGAGGAGAGATAATGTAAAAAGACAAAGAGAATGTCATCTATGATCAAGAAATCCCTGTGACTATCAGAAGCCAGGCAGGTATCATGGAACAGGTTCTGTGTCCTCGGAGGACAACACCTTGATGTTGAATTTGCACCCTCTGGAAGTCTGTGGCAGTACATTTCTGCTGTTGTGAGTCAGCTAGTTTTTGATACTTTGTTATGCAGCCTTAGAAAGTAATGTACCCCCTTTGCAAGAATTTGTAAATATTCTGGATTGAACTTCCCGCAGTAGAGTACACTTATAAAACAATCAATGAACAAATAAACAGTCATAGTGCACGTTACTTAAAGATCTGAGAAAGAGTGATAAGTGTTTACTTACAGATTGAATGGTTTACGTAGAGTTTGCTGAGTTTGGGGATGAGATTTGATGGAAAGAACAGATTTACAAAGAAAGGAGAATGGATGTGCCAATTAAACTTCAGTTGGGAGTAAGGACCCGTAGGCTCATAGGTCATGAACACGGACACATCCTATGCCTAGTGCTTTGCTTTACTGTGCTTCACAGATGCTGTATTTTTTGCAGAATAAAGGTTTGTGGCAGCCAAGTCCATTGGCACCATTCTCCCAACTGCGTGTGATTGGATGTCTATGTCACATTTTCATTATCACAATATTTCAATTTTTTCTACTGTTATTATATCTGTTGTGATAGCTGTGATCGATTATCTTTAAAGGAGGGACTGTTTGAGGAACCAGGAACTGCACCCGTATGGAATACAGAACTTAATCTACACATGCTGAGTGGATTCTGATGCTCCACCTCAGAGCCTTCCCCACTCCTCTCTCTCTCTCCTCAGACAACAATATTTAAACTAGGCCAACTAACAATCACACAATGGCCTCCAAGAGTACAAACGAAAGGAAAAGTTGTACATATCTCACTTTATATCAAAGCTAGGTATGATTAAGCTTGTTGAGGAAGCTATGTCAAAAGCTGAGATAGGCCAAAAGCCAAACAGCTGGTGAAGCTGTGAAAGCAAGGGGAAAGTTCCTGAAGGAAATTATAAGTGCAACTCCACGAAACATGTAAATGACAAGAAGGCAAAAGGCCTTATTAGTGATATGGAGAAGATTTTAGGGGTCTGAATGTAAGATCAAATAAGCAGCAATATTCCTCTCACAAAAGCCTAAGCTATAGCTAGGCCTAACTGTCTTCAGTTATATGAATGTTGAGAGATTTGAGGAAGCCGCAGAAGAAAATTTTATAGCTAACAGAGGTTGGTTCATAAGGTTTAAGCAAATAAACCATCTTCCTAACACAAAAAAGTGAAAGATAAAGTTGCAAGTGCTGATGGAAGAGCTGTAGCAAGTTATCCAGATTTAGCTAATAGAGATACAGGCATCACACTAAACAATAGAATTTCAATACAGGTGAAAATGCTTTCTATTGGAAGAGAATGCCATCTAAAAGGAGAACTCAATGCCTGGCTTCAAAGCTTCAAGGGACAAGCTGGTTTCACTTATTAGGGACTAATGGAGCTGATGACTTTATGGTCATTTATCATTCTACAATTCCTTGGGCCCTTAGAATTATTATAAATCTACCCACCTGTGTTCTATATATGGAACAGAAAAGTCTGGAACACAGCATATCTGTTTATACATTGTACTGACTATTTTAAGTCTACTGTTGAGACCTATTTGTTAGAAAAGGAAGATTCCTTTCAAAATATTAATTACTCTTTATCCAGGTACTTAGACACCCATGAGATCTGCTGTACATGTGCAGGAAGGGTCATGTTATTTTCAAGACTGATAACACAAGGTCCATTCTGCAGATCATGGATCAGGGGGTAGTTTTTCATTTAAAGTCTCCTTATTTAACAGATACAGTTTACAAAGCAATAGCTACAATAGATAATGATTCATAGGACAAATATAAGAAAGTAAATTGGAAGTTTCTGAAAAATGATTCAACCTTCTAGATGCTATCAAGGATAGAGTATTTGGGATTGATGGGGGGACATAAAAATATGAGCATTAATTTGAATTTGAAAGAAGATGATGGATGACTTTAAGCAGTTCAAATATCAGTGAAAGAAGTAAAATATGGTGGAAAAATCAAGAGAATTAGAGTTAAAAGCAGAGCCTGAAATGGAACTGAATTCTTTTGGTAACACTTAAACAGATGAGGAGTTGCTTGTGGATGAGCAGAGAAAGTGGTTTCTTGAGATGGAATCTACGCATGGTGAAGAATTTTGAACATTTTTGAAGTGACAAAAGGGCTTATAATACTACATAAATTTAATTCATAAAGCAGTGGAAGCTTTGAGAGGACTAACTGATTTTGCAAGATGTTTTGCAGCAGGCAAATGCTATCAAATAGCATGGCATGCTTCAGAGAAATCTTTCATGAAAAAAGGAGTCAACTGACACAGCAATTCCACTGTTGTCTAATTTTCAGAAAATCCCATAGCCACTTTAACCTTCTGCAATCCCCACCCTGATCAGTTCACATCAAGTCATCAACCTGGAGGCAAGAGTCTCCATCAGCAAAAGGATTACCACTTGATGAATGAATATCTATCTATTCATTAGAATATTTCAGAAAACCAGTATTTTTTGAATAAGGTATGTGAAATTTTAGATGTAATGCTATTACAAATTTAATAGACTACAGTATAGGGTAATTATAAACTTTGTATGCATTAGGAAACCAAGACATTTATGTAACTTGTGTTATTCACTTTTTCCCCAGTGTTTTGGAACCAAATCCACAGTATTTCCAAGGTATGCAACTTTAAAATGACAGATAGAGGCTGGGCTGATTGGCTAATGCTTATAATGTTAGCACTCTGGGAGGTGGAGGTGGAAAGATCCTTTGAGCTCAGGATTTGAAGTCCAGCCTGAGCAAGCAGGAGACCCCATCTCTACTAAAAATAATTTTTAAAAAGGACAATTAGCTTGGAGTTCTAGTGGGTGTCTATAGAACCAGCTACTCATGAAGCTGAGGCAGGAGTATCACATGAACCCAGGAGTTTGAGAATTAGGCTGACATCACAGCACTCTAGCCTGAGCAATGTAGTGAGACTCTGTCTTGGAAAATACATACATACATACATACATACATACATACATACATACATACATACATACAAAAAATGGCAAACAGAACCCTCTTTCTAGATCAGTGTTTTCAACCTTTTTTATCTCATGGCACCCTTGAACCTGTTATTAAACTTCTGTGGGACATTTAAATTGTATTGATCAACAACAACAAAAAAAGAGTAAAAGAAAATAATATACTTACTGTGCTTTGAACTTCTTTTGAAAATAATCTAATTTATAATCTTTAAAAATTTTCATAGCACACCTAAGATGTGTGAGCTAATGGGCTCATGGCATACCAGTGTTACGCTGGTTGAAAATCACTGATTTAGGTGATGATTCTTTTCACTAAATTCAGATAGTCAATGTGTTTGGAGCATAATTGTTGTGATAAAAGTTAAATATATTATCTGCTACAATATGATAGGGAAAGATAAAATTTGGAAGGGTAAGACATTGCATAACTAGATTGTTCTAACAACATATGGAAAGAGAAATTGATGCTACAACTCAAAGAAAGTGGTAGTTTTGCAAATAACAGCCCAGAGATAAGATGGAAAACACAGTTCAAGGAATACTGAATAAACACGGCTAGCATAACTATTTCCATGGCCTCCTAGAATCACTTACTGTGTGGAGCTAATTATACTTGATATTTTACCAAAGCAAGTTACTTAAACTTAAAATACTTTTCTGATACACACACGTACTTTTAGTGAATATTTGACTACTTGGTGACCTAACAAAGAGATGGGCCTCGCTGATCTTGTGGAATTCTTTTCCTGCAAGTAATTGATTGAGGAATGTTCACAAGACCCAATTTTGGCTAGTAATCCCCAAGGAAAGTATTGCTAGAGATTTATTGCAAAATACTGCCTTCTTCTTAAAGAAAACCTGCAAATATATGGTATATCTCTATTCTAGTGGATATAGCTAAGGAAGCTTGTGATCCTGTAGGTTCCAGCAGGCAACTGCTGACCCTAAGGGAAGCCGGCCGGTGTGGACGTGGCTAGCAGATGGCAGAGCACGCAGACAGAAGAGAGAAAATCAGGCCCAGGGTGCAGGTTGTCTCTGGCTTGGAGTCTGAAGCATTCCTGGCCTTTCTCCTCTGTGAATTACTAAAGATTTTTATTTTCATATCCTTTTTTCAGTTGGTTTTTCTATACCGCATAGCTGAAAATATGCTAATAAACAGAATTGTACAAATTGCCTACACGACCAAGAGAAATTCCCATGGTGGTTTAAACTGCCCAGGATCCCAGTGTTCGGACCTGTCTATCGTTTTTAATCTAGATTTTGTACAACTCGCCATCCTCTGATCCTTTCTAAAAAGTCTAAAAGGAGTTGGAAAACACCTAGACATTTAGGCTTATTACAACTTGGACCTCTTCTGGATTTTGAATAAATATATTCCTAAACAAAATCTAGTTTCTATTGTTAGCCTTTCTGGTTGCATTTTAAGATAAGACTATGAGAGAGAGAGAGAGTAGTGAATATTTCTGAATATGTACAAAGAACTTTTGGAAAAAAAAATAGGTCGATGTATTATAATTTTTAAAATCATAAATTTGGTATCCACGGTTTAATGAAAACTACTATTATATAATTACTCAACTCTGAATATTCCAAGGAAAGCAAACACAGCAGTAGTTTTGTTTGTGTTTTGCTTGTTTTTGTTTTCTCGGTTTAATCATTTCTGTCTTAGTGAGTACAACTTGGTGCTCTTATAAGATAGAATTTTAGAATAGTCTTTGTACATTCTCCTGAATCTTTTTATCTTGTTTTGCAAATTATGTGTATACCAAGTGAGAAAATGATAACATTCTTTAATTGTTCTACAAAATATTGGAAATTTACCCTCCTATATTTTCTACCTAGTTTGGTTCTTATGTTAATAGCTGAAATATGTCAATTTTGATATTTCTTATTTTAGATGATCAACAAATGAAATACCCAGGAAATTAGGAATCAGTTTATAATTGTAGCATGTTGATTTGTGGCATATTTTATGCTAAAATTTGGGATGAGTGCTATTTACACACAAAAATATATTATAAATAAAGCCCTAGAGTTTCTCATTTCAGTCTTGTTCTTGTTTTGAAAGTTAAGATTTTGGGGAAACACTGTACAGAGAAATCTCACTTTGTTTGTCTTTATTATTATTTTAGGACAAGTTTATTGCTACAGAACTTCCATAGAGCCAAGCAGTGGCCATATGTTATTAGTGGGATTCTAATTTCTTTGGCTATTAAAACTTTCCTTCTTGTGAAATACTTTGTTATTTTATTTTTATTTAAAAGTAGATAAGCTTTACCACATTATTTTTTGTTAGTTTCACCATGATATTGGGGGAATTTCCAGATCGTTATTTGGGATCATGATTATTTGGCACTGGGATCATTTTTTAACTGTTTTTGTTACTATCTTCTAGGTGAACCTGGTACTATCAAAGCCTTTGGTAATTGGGCAAATAATTATGTTTTGAAATACACATTTATTTAAATTGTTTGACTTGTCAATAAATTAATATAATCCTTAGGTAGTTTGAGTGGGTATGACAATTTGAATAATTTTATTAATGAAAGCAAAAAATAATAAAATATTATGTTAAAAAAGGATCAATGATAAAAGCACACAGGAAAGCAAACTACATTAGGATATTAGGAAAATATTTGAATTTACTAAATGGCTTTCCTTTAGAAAGAAAATACACAAAAATCTTGGGGAATTATAGAAAATAGTAAAACCATGAGAAACTGTGAGTAGAAAAAAATGTATACTGAAATTGTCTATGAGAAATAATATCAACAAGACTCGCAGAGACCAAAAAAGGATAAGCTTCTTCCACGACTTAGCAATTATGAATTGGGCTGCAATAAACATTCTGGTACAAATATCTTTATTATGATGTGATTTGTGATTTTTGGTCTTCAGGATATATACCCAATAAAGGAATTATAAGATTGAATGGCAGATCTATTTTTAGATCTCTAAATATGCTCCAAATATCTTTCCAAAAGGAATGTACTAGTTTGCATTCCCACCAACAGTGTAGAAGTGATCCCCTTTCTCCACATCCACGCCAACATCTCTGGTTTTGGGATTTTGTTATGTGGGCTAATCTTACTGGGGTTAGATGGTATCTCAAAGTAGTTTTGGTTTGCATTTCTCTGATCATTAAGGATGGTGAGCATTTCTTCATGTGTCTGTAGGCCGTGCGCCTGTCGTCTTTAGAGAAGTTTCTCTTCAAGTCCTTTTCCCACCCTGAGATGGGATCACTTACCCTTTTGTTGCCAATAC
>CAUYON010097885.1:0-13863 GCA_963573935.1 Arctocebus calabarensis | reverse complement strand
AGCAGGGTACTGGTGAAACTTATTAAAGGTAGAGTATCAATGTCTTTATATAGTGATCAAGAAAATGCCATGAAGGCTATCTGTAACAGTACGATCAAAATATTTCTGAATGTATATGAATCGTGCCCTATGATTGCACCAGTGTACACAATTATGATTCAATAAAATTATAAAAAAAAAGAAACTAATTCCATCTGTTTCACACGTACCTTCCAAAGAAACTCTTTGCATAAGCATGCAAATATATGCATGTGTGTACGTGTACTTGTGTGTTTCCCTCTTTTTTTCTCCAAATGGTAGCTCACTATACACATTCTTCTGTACTTAAGCCAAAGATTTCCAAAAGACTTTTCAGGCTTTCTTGAATCCCAGCTGACCAAGTAGAAGTATGTAAGAGGCACAATAATTTCTACCATCTAGATATAGCATGAGCAGCTTAAATGTGGATGGCTGGAAGAAAACAAGGGAAAGAATCTGTTTCTAAGAAGTGTTTTCCAAAAGGCTCTTCCCTGAAGCTATTTCTTGCCACCAGAAGCCACAGGAGCAGATAAACAGCCCCTCCCAAAGTGCTGAAATAAGCAAACACCAGATGCATAGCAATGATGGGCATGGCAAGGGGGACACAGCACGGACATGGGACACCCAGACAGCAGCAGGATGAAGGGTGGTCAGTCTGGGGCCAGAAAGGTGAGAATGTAGCTCGTGGAACCAGAATTCTGACCCATGAAGGCAGCATCAGTTCTTTGCCTGGGTGCAGGGTGATGCAATGCCAAGGCCACAGAGGCCAGAGATGCACAAAACACGTTGTGGGGGTGGGACGGGGGCTTGCACTGAGTAAATGCAGAGCAGCAAGACCTTCTAGAACAGACGTGGGAATAGTGAGTCAGGCTCTGAGGGTGGGGCTCAGTCCCACACCAGGATCCCAACGGAGACGTGGCCTCTAGGCACCGTGATTAACCAGGAGGGATTAGTGATTAAACAAGATCTTACTTGCACTCTGAATATTGTAATTAACTATGTGCATGTTTAAATTAATTAGGAGACAGATTTATATGTACCTTGCCCATAGGATTGTTTGGTTCTACTCAACTTAAATTTTGTCCTTGTTCTTGAAAATGCCTAGTCAAACAAACTTACCTGCTATTGGAGAACAGAAACTCCTAATTAGTGAAACTAACCATTTAGTTGTGACCATGAATGCCTCCAGGGAACTACCTTTGCATTAGTTTATTCATTCAGTCTTCACACATTGATCAGGATTAAGCACCTACTGGGTTCCAGACAAAAGAGCCCAAGTCAGGACGAGTAGAATAGACACAGTTCCTACCTTCAAGGAATCCTATCTATACCAAGAGAGATAGACCATTAAAGTGGATAATTAAAAATCCAGAACAAAAAGTTCTGCAATAAAAATATTAACCACATGCTTTAGAGGTTCAGGGCAAGGAGCCACCAGCTCTGCCTGAAATTGTCAGCAAGAGATTCTCAGAGATTCTTAAGTAGGTCTTAAAAGGGATTTTTCCAGGCAGAGAAGTGGATACAGGCATTCTTGGCTGGAAGAACAGTGTGTGTAGAAACACAGAGTTAGATCTGGGCATAGCTTCTCCTGGGAAGGATTAGAAAAGTGCACAGGAAGAGAAGGGAGGGGAAAAAGAGAAGGTAAGGCCCAAATGGCTAAAACATCTGGGAAGCGCACAATACCCATCCCTGAAAAAGAGAAGCCAGTGACCAAGGAATATGAGCAATCTAAGAGAACACCGAGGGCCACCTGCCATGCAAACACACTGGCTGCACCATCCCAGTAAGACCTCACTATCATGAGATTTTGCAGGCTGGTGTGGAGAAGAAATTATCTTTCTCATCCTTTCCCCCCATTTGTGGTTCTCAACCAATGGGGTGCAGGGACACAACTATCACAGCTGGAGGGTACTGTAGGTATCTAGCAGGTAGAGGCCACAGATGTTGTCAAACATCCTACCAGGCACAGGACAGCCCCACAAGAGAAAATTATTCAGTCCGAATGTCAACGGTGCCAAGGTCAAGAACCTGCCCCACACGTGATGGAGTTGTCTTACTCACGTATGGATCTCATGTTAGAGGCACCACTGCAGAACAACTACATCTCCAAGAAATGTAGAATAACTATATCAGTTTATGTTTCTTTAGTCTTTTTTTTAATAATTTTATTGAATCATAATTATGTACATTGGTGCAATCATAGGGCACAATGTGCTTCATATACAATCAGAAATATTTTGATCGTACTGTTAGAGATAGCCTTCATGGCATTTTCTTGATCACTATATAAAGACGTTGATACTCTACCTTTAATAAGTTTCACCAGTACCCTGCTAAGATGCACCATAGGTGTGATCCAACCAATTGCCCTCCCTCCACCCATCCTCCTCCCTCCCCTCCCCTCCCTTTCCCTTTTCCCTGTATTCTTGTGCTATAATTGGGTTTTAGCCTTCATATATGTTTCTTTAGTCTTTCTGTCTTTCACCTCCCGTTCCCACCTTTAACTTGCTGAACTACCACGTCACCAGCTACTCCAGGATACGATCTCCTCCCTCAAGTCTTGGCCTCACGCTCCTTTACTTCCATATTCATACCTGGCATTTGGATTGTGCTTTCGCAGCGTCTGGCATGCTCTCACCTGTGGTTCATAGTTTTATCCTTACGACAGCCTGTGAAGCAGGTAAGTTACCAACATGATTTGCTGTTGAGAAACTCAGGATCACACGGCCAGCCAGGTCTCCAATCTAGACTGACTCCTGAATTAACGCCCCCTCACCCCCACCACCCACACTACAGCAAGTTGCCTTCCAGCTTTTCATTGGGAACTAAAATCTGCCACAAAGTCTGACCAATGTTTCAGCAATTTCCATATTTAATGGATCTATGTACTGGATGATTCTTCATTTACATAGCTAGCCTCACCAGGTCTATTTGCTGTGCGTCATGTCCTTTGAAAGACTATTGTAGTTAGGAATGGGCTTCCCTGTGATTTGCTCCTTCTAAGGCCATCTGCAGTCAGCACGGTTCTGCAGAGGACACCTAAGGAGCCTCTTTCCCATCTCTGCAGGTTTCCAGTAAGCGCTCCCCTCCCATCTCCAGGGCTGCGTGCGTAGCAGGGAGGTCCTGGGAGTCATGAGCGACTCCAGTGAGATTCAGCTTCTCTCCACGTAACTAAAACTACAAGTAAACTTGGGAGCTATTAGTTTTCATGTACTTTTAGCAGGTGAACAAAAAAAAGTCAAAAACAAAATAGAAATACTAGTTTAAAGAAACAAGATAATGAAAAAAAAGAAAGAAAGAAAGAAGATAATGAAGCAGATGACCAAAAACAAAAAGAAATGAATATCTATGTACTCAAGAATGAAGTTGGGTTCCTTCGTTCCACCATATGCAAAAGTCAACACAAAATGAATCATAGACCTCCAGGTAAGTCCTAAAATGATACAAATTTCTAGAAATAAATGCAAAGGAGTAAATTTTTGTGACTTTGTGGTAGGCAACACCTTCTTAAATGTAACATTAAAGGCACAGGCAACACAAGAAAAGTAAACTGGACTGCTTCAAAATTAAAAACATTTGTGCTTTGAGCGGTGCCTGTGGCTCAGTGAGAGGGGTGCCGGCCCCAACGAGGGTGGCAGGTTCAAGCCCGGCCCTGGCCAATCTGCAACAAGAAAATAGTCGGGTGTTGTGTTGGGCGGCTGTGGTCCCAGCTGTTTGGGAGGCTGAGGAAGGAGAATCGCCTGGGCCCAAGAGCTAGAAGTTGCTGTGAGCTACGATGTCACAGCACCCTACTGAGGGCAATAAAGTGAGACTCTGTCTCTAAAGAAAAAAAAAATTGTGCTTTAAAGGACAACAGAAAAATTAAAAGACAATCCACAGAAGCAAGGAAATATTTGTAAATCATATATCTGTTAAGAGATATATATTCTAGATTATATCTAGAATATATCAAAAACCCATAACTCAACATTGAAAACTAGGTAAAGCATCTGAATAGATCCAAAGAAGATACACAAAGGACCAATAAGGTCAGGAAAAGATACCCAACATCATTAATCACTGGGGACTAATCAAAACCACAGTGGTATGCTACTTCACACTCACTAGGATGGCTATAATTTTTAAAAAATGAAGAGTAACAGGCATTGGCAGGGACGAGGAGAAACTGGAACACTTGTGTATTACCAGTCCGAACATAAAACGATTCAGCCACTGTGGAAAAAAGTTTGGCAAATGCTCAAAAGGTTAAATATGGACTTGCCATGTGCTCCAGCAATTCCACTTCTACTCATACATCCAAGAGAAATAAAAGTCTGTGTCAACACGAAAACTGGTACAAAATGTCTATAGAAGCTTTATTCATAACAGCCGAGAAGCAGAAACAACCCAAATGCCCATCAAGCGATGAATGGATAGAAAAGTGTCATACTCACACAATGAAACATTATCTGACAATGAAAGGGAACGGAGTTCTACAACATTAATGAACCACAGAAACATGATGGAACATGAAAGACGCCGGATGCAAAAGGCCACACATTGTATAATTTCACTTGCATGAAATGTTCGGAATAGGCAAATCTGTAGAGACAGAAAGCAGGTTCATGGCTGCCACGAGCCGAGCTGCTGGGTCTGGGAGGGAAATGGGAATTGACCACTACTGGGCATCTGGGGCTTCTTTTAAGGGCGATGAAATGTTTTCAAATTGATTGTGGTGACAGTTGCACAATTCAGTGAATGTACTAGATATTGCTGAATTCTAAATGTTAAATGAATAAATTTTATGGCATGTAGATTATACCCCAATAAATCTGTTAAAAAATGAAAAGTGAACCTTGATGGCATTCCCAGCTTTCAGTTCATTCCTGAATCTCCGCTGCACCCAGCCCTAAGAATTTGTGGGATATTTCTGTATGTTAATAATGAAGTTCTCCTTTTACATCGGCTGGTTCAAGTGGATCTCCATTATTCACTACCAAGAAATATGTGGTAGAACTGGATCATATGCCAAGCGTGGAGGTTTCGCGTCCAGAGAAAACACTCTGGTCTGTATTGGAGCTGACACTAACTCAGAAGCTGTCTGTAGCCTCTGATTTTTCCTCATTTCCCCAGAGGTACGTTATGAAGCGCCTGTGGGATGTCGGATATGAAGGCTTTTCGTAAACTTAGAGACGCATGAAGGTCCATAATGCCATCTAGTTCCCGAGCCTCGTGATTTTCCTAATCTGTTTCCACAGGTGAGTCACGGCAAGTAAAGAATGCTTTCATTTTAGAAGACACGGATTCTTTTGTGAGTTGATACTCAGTGTATTAAAGCGATACTCTAAGAATTGAGGTGTGAGGTCAGAGTCTACCCACCTTAGAAGAACTGAGAAAACTTAACATCACACAAGTTTGGAGATCTCAGTGGAGAGGCAAGTATATTCATACAGAGAACTCCCTCTGGCCACACCAACCTCTCAGAGATCTCACTCTGGCAAAGACTATCAGCGAGGATAAGCAGCTTTCCCAGTGCTACCAGAGAGTTCTAAGGACAATCCAGGCTTGTTACTCTCCTGCTCGAGGTCTTTAGGCCTCATTTTTGTTGTTGCTTCTTTAGGGTAGTAGCATGCAAACTTCATGGTACGACGCATCCAGGCATTTCCCATCTGACCCAGCTGTCAAGCCCCTCACCCCACCTGCAGTTTCTCTGGCACCCTGCGGGTCACCGTGCTGAGTAACTGGCCATCTCCCGACTGCATCCGCACCACCATGTTGCTGTCTGTGTAAGTAGTGTGTCCCATCTCCCCAAATCATACACAAGAATACAGCTGCTGCTTCATGAAGCCACTCCAGGGGGATTTCTCTTGTGAATCTTTCCCAGTTTTCTCCCTGGCTTTAGCCAGCCTTTCCCTCAGCTTTCAGCATGGTTTACAGAAGTCTCCGCTTGTGCATATATTATATTGAATTGCCATTGTCTGCACGAGTACCAAACCTTCTAGAGCGTGAGATTGTTTTTCCAAGTCTCCTTCAGCAGGAGCCTGGACAAGGTTGGAAGGAGCTCTCATGTAAGGTACGGGGGATGGGCCAAGATTGGTCGGAGGTGCAGTTCCAAGGCCAGTGGGCAAGTGGGTGATGAACTAACAGTGTTTGTTTGAATGGTTGGTGCCCAGTGGTACTTGTTAAGTTATCGTGAATGTCAGCACTGGAATTGGTTACTCCAGCCAGCTTGGAGTATGAAAAACTATGACACTGGACTTAGCCAACAGTCAAAGGAGAAGTCAGAGGTCTAGAAATAGAAGAATAGGTGAAGTCAGAGCTAGAGAGACACAGGAATAGAACAGGAAGTGAGCAGAAGCCCCAGATCAATGGGGGTTTAAGGGAGCAAAACATGATGAAAAAAGCCCCTGGACTTTGGATTCCCGGTTCCAACCCCGAACATTCCCCTTACTTGCTGTGTGATCCAGTCACATGAGTCAAACTCTCTGATTCCTAGTTTCCAAATTAGTAGGATGACAAGTTTAAAACCTACTTTTCAAAATTGCTAAAAGAATAAACATTTTCTCCTTTGTAGCAGCAAGGTAATAAAGACATCTCAGGGCAGAGAAGCTCTCGTGTTCATTGTTGGTCCTAGAACATGTCAAACATCTCCACGGCAAACACTAGCTATTCATCATGGCCCTGTGGGATCTCTGGGTGTGCATACACATCTAGCAACATGCTTCTCGGTGCATTATCATTAACTTGCTTAAATTCTATCTCTCCCACTAGGCTGTGGGCTGTTCAAGGACAGGGCCTTCATCCCAGTTGCCTGGCACGATGCACGCCTCTTCCATAGGCAATGCCCTTCAAGGGAATGATAAATGATTTCAGTGAACCCATTGGATGGGCCTTAGATGAGATCAGCTGCTGGCGGGTGGGCGTGGGGAGGACAGCCTGAATAAAGTTTCAAAGGCAGAATGATATAAATAGATACAAAAGCTACAACTATGATATATTTTCCATGCCCCAAATGCTATAGAGGAATGGGAAGTGTCTGTGCTTTGCTTTGACCCGAATCTTAAAGGATGTGTAGGAGTTGCTCAGTGAAACAAGATATGGAAAGGAATCACAGGCGGAGGGATCAGCATTGGGGCATCAAAAATACAACCAAATGCAAGATGGAGAGTGTGTCATATCTGAGGAGGGCAGGGAACAGAGTGTGTGGTCCGTCGAGTGGGCCATTAACCGCACTCAGGTCTTCAGACTATTCCAGGGGACGGAAAGCTGTAAACGGGGTTTAGGTGGAGAAGCAGAAGGATAGTACTTTCATGAAAGGAAGATGAAAACGGAAGAGGAATCAAAGAAGGTAAAATAGAAGAAAGGAGGCAAGCTAGGGGATGATTGCAATCCTCTTCCTGAGAGATGACAGGAGCCTGAACAAAGCCAGGAGAGTGGGAGTAAAGATGAGGCCGACTGGAAACTTCCCAAAGATGATTGGTTAATAAGGCAGAGCTGTATTTAAAAAGCCAGGTCTTTGCCAGTGATGGTGAAGTAACCTATTAATGGTCTTAATTAATTAAGGCCATCCCTTTGGAGTAATGGATATGAGGGTCATTTTCACTGAAATGTATTTCATGTAATAAAATATACTCTTTCTAGGGAACAGCTCTACTAATTTCCACAAATACAGACATGACCACAAAGCAATACATACATAGCAATGTTCCATCACCTTCCAGAGGTCCTCACAGCCTTTTGCAGTTGGTTCCTCTCCCCACCCAGAGCCCCACCGATCTACTTTCTGTCCTTATAATTTGGGCTTCCAGCCTACCATACAAATGGGATCATACAGTTTGTGACTCTGCAGCCTGGCCTCCTTCACTTAGCACAATGGATGTGATGTGCACTCAGGTTGCACATATAAATGGTTTGATCACTTTTATTGCTGAGTAGTACACATTGTAGAAATATACCATTGTTTGCTTATCCATTTGTTACTTATAGGTTTTGGCTATTATGAATAAAGTTGTCACACCTATACACCATAGGTTTTTCTGTGAACATAAGATTTCATGTCTTGTGTAAATACCTAAAAGAGAAACTGCTGGGTAAGTGTGTGTTCACCTTTATAAAAAATTATCAGGAGAGGGAGGAGGGAAAGGGGGAAATGGAGAAGGAAGGGGCGTTTTGATGAGCTCTCACCTGATTTGCACAATGTAAGGGAACGCAGCACACCTCCTGGGTAACGGGCTCCATTGCAATTGGAATTTACCTTAGAAACCCCAACAATGTACCCTAATTATCTGTACCCTTGGAAATAAGAACTGAAATAAAAATAAAAGAAGTTGTCAACCTGTTTTCCAAAGTGGCTGAAGCATTTTGCATCCCCACCAGTAGTGAATGAGAGTTTCATTTGCTCTTGATTCTCTCCAGAGCACAGTATTGTCACGATTTCCTTTTGGATTTTTGTTTCATTTGGAGATTTTGTTTTTAGTCACTCTAATAGTCTACGGTGGCATCTCACTGTGATTTTAGTTTGCGTTTCCCTAAAGCTAATGATGTATCTTTTATTGCGTTACTTTGCCATTCATATATTTTCTTGAGTGAATTGTCAATTTGAACCTTTTCTCTTTTTTGTAAAGTAGGTTGTTTTCTCCTGATTGCATTTTGCGAATTTATATATTCTTGACACAAGGCCCATGTCACATACGTGTTTGGCAAATATTTCCCCCCATCTATGTCATTGTCTAAACTGTGCCTTCAGAAAATGGACGTGTTTCATCTTGATGGAGCTCAATTTACCTTTTTTCTTTTATGGTTTGAGTTCTAGGTATACTGTTTATGAAATCTTTGCCTACTCTGAGGTTACAAAAACTTTATTCTGTGTTTTGACCTGCATCTTTTACAATTTTAGATTTTATATTTAGGTTTATGTTCCATTTTGAGTTGATTTTTGTATATGATGTGTGATAGAAGGTTGTTTAACGACAGCCTAGAAAAATGGTGGTTTGTATTCCTGGTTCCAGCCATTTTGCCTACAAACTAAAGAAGGAAATCCCTTCTCCATACTTTCTGCAAACAGATCAAAAGTAAAAGAGATAACATCTCAGATAACCTTCAGAAATACTTGAAAGAATTCTAAAACAGTAGACGACTGGATTTTCTAAACATTACATTGTTTATCTAAATAATCAGTGAGTCAAGCGTTATCATTATAGCTTGGTTTTTATGATTCCTATAAAAACATCCTAGTATAATACTAAGCTCAAGATGACACTTCAGTTTGGTTTTTTAACCTCCACGTTAAGAGTTAGGCTCTAGTGGCAAGTTTATCTTTTATACGTCCCCTTTGCTATTCCTTGATAAATTATTGGTAATTAAATTAAAGGCCTGACATGCTCCACAAAAATCTAACGTGGTTTGCTCCACCAACCCCAAGTTCTTAGCCCCAGTAACACATTAATAAGGAGGGCTGCTGGTCAATTTTATTACTAAAGTGATTTATATTTTGATAAATAATTCTCATCACTTAAGCTAGATTCTGAAGCAGATAGCAGCAATGGGTCAAAACTACCAGTGGAAGTGTCTTTTGGTTGTTTTGTTTTTGTTTAATTTCATCGTTAATGAGATAGAATGAAGTGCTTCCAACTAGATGAGGTGACATTTGAACCTCAGGCTAAAGTAGTATGTTTTGTGCTTGGACCAGTGTTTATGCTTGAGGGCTCTATCTAAAATATGTGGCTACATTTATTGGACTGAGGCAAAGACTTTTAATTGACGTTATCATTGACAGAGCAAGACTATAGGGCTGGCCATGGGGTAGCAAGGACTGCAGTCCGTAATGAACAGAAACAACACTGCTGTGACCTCAAACCAGGTTGGAAATAGAAAGAAACAGAGAAACCCTTATTTCACAGAGTTCTTCCCGTGGAGAAAACTATATTTGATTGGAATCATTGTAACGGGCCTCTTAAAAGGATATGCCAGAGCTAAATTTCTCATTAAAAAGATAGCAAAGAAGACCATGTTCCAGCTCCATCCGTGTAGACACAAAAGAGGTAAAGTCTCCATCATTCTTTAAGGCTGCAGAGTATTCCATGGAGGGCAATTAGTGGGCTCACACCTACGGTGCATCTTAGCAGGGTACTGGTGAAACTTATTAAAGGTAGAGTATCAATGTCTTTATACAGTGATCAAGAAAATGCCATGAAGGCTATCTGTAACAGTACGATCCAATTATTTCTGATTGTATATGAAGCACATTGTGCCCTATAATTGCACCAATGTACACAATTATGATTCAATAAAATTATTTTTAAAAAAAAGATAGCAAAGAAGGTCCAATGACAATAGTTTATAATCTGCCTGCTGAGGACAGAGAGATGGACAGTTCTTCTCCTTCCTGGGAGGGACACGCACATGAGCCTCTGGGTCTTTCTCAGCACTTCCCCGCAGACACCCTCAGTCTCTCCCCTAACTGGATGTCAAACACCCCTTCTTAAGATCTATTCTGGTTCCCAAAATTATTAGCCTGCCTTGACCTTGTGCTAGTGAATAACAAGGCTGACACCTTAATCCAGATAGTCATGGGACTTTGAGAGCAATTTAGTAAAGATAGTTAGTATGTCCTTCAAATTCAATGTTCAAGCAAAGCTCACCCTTGAGCTTCAGACTCTTGGGCACTTATAAGGAGAAATGTTGCATTTCAAATTGAAAGATGAGATTGGTTGGTTGGTTGATTCAGGAGCTGTGTTGCAGTTAGACTAGTGAAGAAGAGGGTCTATTTCCAGCTACCTAAAAATGATTATCTTTAAGAGGTTGTGGATGCCCTTATGGGAGCTGTTGGAGTCTGCACCTGGGATTCGAGGGACTAATTGGAATGAAAGAGGGACTCCACACCCCTTCCCATGCTATCATCTCTCTAAGCCAGTGGTTCTCAACCTTCCTAATGCCATGCCCCTTTAATACAGTTCCTCATGTTGTGGTAACCCCAACCATAAAATTATTTTCGTTGCTACTTCATGAGTTTAGAGTCTAAGCTCTGGGGACATAGGTAGGAAGTTGGCACCATCCCTATCAGAATGGGGAACACTGCAGAGCTCTGCTTTAGATAACACCTCCTGAGGACCTTGCTGAAGCACTGTCCACCCTACTCCCCAATATCCCCCAGAAGTCCCCAAAAGGGAGAAGTGACTTTTCCTTGACTTCCTACAAAAAGAGAAGTTAAGAGGGCTGATAGATTTGCCTGGGATAGGAATGTGCTGCAACAACTCAGCATTGGCTTCAGGACTTGGAGTTTATCTTAGCTCCAAGTCTCTGTTTGATAGAAATTCCTTATCCTTTTGCATAAAACTTTTAAATGTCTCCTTTCTTTTTAGGTTGGCCAAATTTCCTAAGAACTTACAGAAATGACAACTTTAAAAATGACTATGACCCAAGCCATTTGGTAAGGGCATAATCATTCTCAGAAATTGAGGCCAGAAATTGTATTTGTTGTCTGCATTTCTCTTAATTCTGTGAGGAAATGTAAACCATGTACTCGTATTGTACTTAAATGAATCATTCTCATGACAAGAATCTGAAAGCATTTGCCAACCAGCGGGCATCTAAACCTCAGTGGGCTGCCAAGGAGTGCAGCTCCCAGCAGCCCTTGGTTTGGAGTTCAGAGAGTAAAAGGCCCCCTGGATGCTTCTTTTGCCCCAGTTCTGAAGTGGTTGGTGCCCTCCCCCCACCCCTGCTCCTACACACACCCAGAGCAGACTCTGAAGATGAATAATGTGTTGGGAAGTCACTGGGGATGAAAGGTACTAAAATACATAAAGGGGCTTTAGTGAACAAAACTCCCACCCTGCAACCTCGACCAAGTAAGAACTGAGCACCCATTATTATTAAATAATATTGCCCTGGACAGGAGCCAGGGCACCCTAGACTCTTTCTCTGTAGCCCCATTAAGTGCATGAGAATCAAAAGAAGGTAATTTCCCAGCTATAGTCAGCCCTTCATTACAAGCCAGCTCTGGGACTAATTAGCCTCTTCTTCAAAATTGTTTCCTGCCTGTACACCACCCCTGCCTTACACCTTTGCTGGGACTCACCTCCAGGAAGCACAGAACTCCAAACAGCTACCCCCTCCATCCCCTCCATATTTCTGAATTCCTTTACTTGTGATCAGAGCTATGATATGTTCCATGTTTTTCAAATAGTCCTCCAAGTGCCAATGGTTGACAAGATAGCTTTCTGCTGTGAAACACACATGCTGATGGACAGAAATCTCTACTCAGTTTTTGGAGGTGATTAGGAAGAGAAAGATGTTTCAACTGTTACAGAAGTGATGAGACAGAAGATAGAAAGGCCTGCTGGGAAGATGTCCAGCCACTTGCTTGGAGACCCTCAGAGGACGCCACCCTCTTAGCGGGGTCCACATGTTCCAAGATCTCAGCAAATTGAGCACATAAAGTGGATTTTTCCATTCTGTACAGTGTATCAAACTTGGGGGAAAAACTCATACTAAACAAACTCACTCACATACAAAGATAGTAAAAATCAAAATTTCTACTCACTATACAGCTAAGGAAACAACACCCAAAGCAAACAGACCACCTTCAGAATGGGAAAAGACACTTGCATATTATGAATCAGAAAAAAACTTGATAACCAGGATCTATAGAGAACTCAAATTAAGCAACAAAAAAAGTCCTAACAATTCCATATAATGGGTAAGAGATCAATAGAACCTTCTCTAAAGAAGACAGACAAATGGCTAACAAACATATGAAAAAATAATCATCGTCCCTAATCATTAGAGAAATGCATATCAAAACTATGTTGAGATATCACCTAACCCCAGTGAAAATGGCCCACATCACAAAGTCTCAAAACTGCAGATGCTGGCATGAATGTGGAGAGAAGGGAACACTTTAATACTGCTGGTGGGACTGCAGACTAATACAACCTTTTTGGAAGGAAGTATGGAGAATCCTCAAAGAACTCAAATTAGACCTCCCATTTGATCCTGCAATCCCATTACGGAGCATCTACCCAGAGGGAAAAAAATCCTTTTATCATAAGGACATTTGCATTAGACTGTTTATCACAGCTCAATTTACCATTGCCAATATGTGGAAACAGCCTAAATGCCCACCAATCCAGGAAGGAATTGACAAGCTGTGGTATATGTATACTATGGAATACTATTCAGCCATTCAAAGGGATGGAGACTTTGGCCAGGTGCAGTGCAATCCTACCACTCACGCCAGCAAGCCTACCACTCTGGGAGGCCAAGGTTGGTGGATCACCTGAGTTCACAGGTTGGAGAACAGCCTGCACAAGGGACCTCATCTCTAAAAATATAGCTGGGCTTTGTGGGGGGGCCTGTAGTCCCAGGTACTCAAGAGACTGAGGTAAGTTGATCCCTTGAGCCCAAGAGGTTGCTGTGAGCTATGACACCACAACACTCTATCGAAGGTGACAAACTAAGACTCTGTCTCACAAAAAAAAAAAAAGATGGAGACTTTCTATCTTTTGTATTAAGGTTGATTGAGTTGGAATACATTCTTCTTAGCAAAGCATCACAAGACTGGAGAAGCAAGAATTATACTCTATTCTAATATGAAGGCAGCAGGTGGGCTAATACAAGGGAGGGGGTAGAGTAATGAGCAAGTAGGGAGGGGGTGAAGGGAAAGGGATGGGGGGTCACGGTGTATGGCACACCTCTTGGGGGAGGGACACAATTATAGGATGGACTTTATCTAACAAATGCAATCAATGTAATCTAATTCTTTGTACCCTCACTGAATCCCAACTAATAAATAAATGAATAATAAGTACATATTTCTACTCACTCTTCTTGTAAGGTGAAAGGAAGCATCCAATGACACTCACGTGT
>CAUYON010097881.1:0-19311 GCA_963573935.1 Arctocebus calabarensis | reverse complement strand
GAATATAGATGACCATCCCTTCACCTTGAGTCTATATTTATCTTTTAAGGTAAGATGAGATTCTTGTATGCAGCAGATATCTGGCTTGAGTTTTTGTATCCAGTCAGCCAACCTGTGCCTCTTTAGAGGACAATTTAAACCGTTCACATTAGTTGAGAATATTGATAAGCCTTTCGAAAGTCCAGTGGACATTTTAATCCTTTGACCTCTGTGGAAGTTGGAATTTGATCAAAAGTTTCTGAGTGGGTTTACTTTTGTGGTGGAGGATTATGCTGGTCATTATGGAAGATAGATCTGAGAATATCCTGGAGAGCTGGTTTAGTTATGGCAAATTTCTTCAACATGTGGATGTCATTAAAGTATTTAATTTCTCCATCATAAATGAAACTCAGTTTTGCTGGATACAGGATCCTGGGGTGAAAGTTATTTGGTGTTAGGAGATTAAAATTCAATGACCATTGTCTTCTAGCTTGAACATTTTCCTCAGATATATCTGCAGTTATTCTAATATACTTCCCTTCGTAGGTTATGGTTTTCTTACATCTGGCTGCTTTCAGAATTTTCTCCTTCACATTCACTTTAATGAAATTGATTATGATGTGTCTGGGAGATGTCTTATGTGGGCTGAGTCATGCTGGAGTTCTGAAACTGCTATCTGAATTTCAGAATCTCTTGGCATGTCTGGAAGGTTCTCTTTCATTATCTCATGAAGAAGAGACTCTGTGTCTTGTGAAGTTGCTTCCTCGCTTTCAGGGATCCCTATAAGGTGAATATTGGTTTTCTTTGAATTATCCCAGATCTCTCTGAGAGAGTGATCCATTTTTGCCTTCCATTTCTCTTCCTCTTTTCAAGTTTGGGAGCATTCGAAAGCTCTGTCTTCAATGTCAGAAATCCTCTTTTTTCCTTGCTTCATTCTGTTGCTGATGGATTCTACTGTATTTCTCATATTTGAGGACTGCAACTTCTTGTCTCAATGTGTCAACAACTTTGGTGTTTTTGTCTTTGAATTCATTGAATTCTTGAGATATCTTTTGGATTACTGCTTGAAATTCTAATTCCATCTTTTCCTCCATTCTGTTGATCTTATATGCTATCCTGATTCTGAATTCAATCTGATATCTCAGCCATTTCTTTATGTATGGGATCTTGTGCTGTGTCTGCCTTGTCATTCCTTGGAGGAGCTGATCTACTCTAATTATTCATATTGTCAGGGTTCTTCCATTGATTCTGCCTCATGATTGGTTTTCACCATTGCCTCTGGCTGACCTCAGAGTTGGGGAGGTATCACTCCAAGATTAGACCCTGGCAGGATCACTCTACTGTTGCTGGATCTTTGTAGGGAGTGACCCTGTGTAGCTCCTCTGGGACTGCCCCAGCCAGGGATTTCTGGCTGTGGGAGCAGCTCTGTACTGTGGCACCCCTGGATCCAGTGGCAGGGCAGGGGGTGGTGCACACGGTTCTGGGAGTGCTTGGCACCCAGTGACTTTGGAAAGAGAGCCCATGACTCAAGCATGCTCTGGCCAAGATGAAGTCTCCATGCAGAGGCAGGGACGGCTCCACATGGAGGGCCTCGGTCACACAGTTGCCGGAGTCCCTGGCCAGACAGGCTGGACTTGTACAGTGGCAGAGAGGGTATGGGAGGGAGGATGCGGGTTGCTTGGCTCCCAGAGTTCCTGGCTGGAGCAGGTGTGTGTGGTCCCAGCAGGTATGGAGCTGCGAGGTCTCTGGCAGAGTCCTTGGCTAGAGACAGGCCTATGGAGGCCTGGCAGGCCTGGTTGCCAGTGAAGTCTCTGGTTGGGGGCAGACATGCGGAGTCTCAGCAGGCATGGGCCGTTGGGCCATGTGGTCACTGGCGGAGTTGGGGAGGCCCAGTGGGTGCAGGGCACAGGACCACACAGTCACTGGCGGAGTCCCTGGTCAGGTGCGGACCTGCAGAGTCCTTGGCTGGGGGCAGACATGCGGAGGCCAGGCAGGCGCTGGGCACAGGGTGCAGAGCCACATGGTCGCTGGTAGTGTCCCTGGCTGGGGGCTAACCTGCAGAGTCTCTGGCCAGGGATGGACTTGCGGCAGCCCTTCAGACATGGGGTGTCAGGCCGTGGGGTTCCTAGCAGAGTCCCTGGCCAGAGGTGGACCTGTGGAGGCCTGATGGGTGTAGGGCATAGGGCTGTGCAGTCGTGGGTGGAGTCCCTGGTCGGGGTGGGCCTGTGGAAACCCAGCAGGTGTGGGTGCAGAGCCATGCGGTCACTGGTGGAGGCCCTGGCCGGGGGGACGGAGGCTTGCCGTGGCCCCTGGAGTCTCTTGCCGGTGGGGTGCTTGGTCTGGCTGTGGGGGGGGCCGGGGAGGCTCTGCTCCAGAACCTCCTCCTCAGTCTCAGCAGGGGTTAGGTTTCTACTTCATCAGGTAAGGGAGAAAGGGTGTATTGTAAGTTGAAAATGGCAGGGAATGGCAGTTCAGTTTTCCTGCCTAGCAAGAGAGTGTTCAGAGTCACAGCAGGGTCCCTCTGTTGAAGCAGTCCCCACTTCCCACAGCACTCACCCATGGGGTGAGACAAGAGGTCCACAGTTCACTGCTTGTCTGTAGAAAATCCATAAGAGCAAACAAAGAGAAAACAGAAAGGAAACAGAAAGACAAAAAAACCACAGCTCTCTTGGGGGAGGGAATGGACACTTTTCCTTTCAGATGAATTTTGTACCAGAAGCTTGCTTTCTTGGAGTCATAGATTGTCTCAGGAGAGGTAACCTGCAGTTATCACTTCTCTCTCTCTGCTGGGTCCCAGTCTTCAGCTTAATTGGGCAGTTTCTGGAGGCTATCTTTCCTTTTGGACAGGAGCCTCTTTCAGAAGCTACTTCCAGTCGGCCATCTTGCTCTGCCCCCGGAGCAACATTTAAATCAAAGAGAAAACTATGAGCACGTATACAGAGGTCAGTGAGATCAGAAGGTACTGGGAAGGAGGGAGGAAAACACAAAACTCACAAAGGTGAACAGCAGCAGAATGCTGGGTGCTTGGTGGTATACAGCCATGAGTCCTATGGTAAGAAGTGTTGATTTTCCCCTCTGATGCACTGGTTCCCCATTACAATGAGCATTAGTGGTGCAGGGTTAGGTTAATGTTGGGTGTCATCTGGACTGGGTTGAGAGATGCCTGGATTCCTGGGTGGCACTGCTGCAGCACATTTCCGAGGGGACGGATGCCTGCATCAGTAAATGAGAGGAAGCCCCGCCCACAGTGGGCAGGCACTGTCCAATCAGATGGCCTCCCCTAGAACTCAGCAGGTGGGAGAAGGCAGATATTCAGCGTGCTGAGTTTCCTCTACCTCTAGCCTTCTCTCCCTTTCAGAGTCGGCTGCTTTCTCCCCTCCTGCCCTTGGATGTCGGACTCCAGGTTCTCTGACCTTTGGACCTTGGAACTTGTACCAGTGGCCTTTCTGGGACTCTCAGGCTGTCAGCCCCAAATGGGGGCTGCACTGTCAGCTTCTCTAGTTTTAATTAATGCTTTAAACTTGGACTGAGCCACCCTACCTGCTGTTCTCATTTCTGAGCTGGAAGACAGCCTATCATGGGCTTCGTCTTTGTAATTGTCTGAGCCAACTTTCCCTTCCATGTGTGTCTGATAGACGAATACATATACACAGGGATCCTATTGTTTCTGTCCCTCTGGAGAACTCTGACTACACCCTTACCTTGTCAAACTTCCTGCCTAAGTATCCCTAGAAATCTGGGTTAAAATATTTATTCCTGGGGTCAGACCCGGATAATCTGATCCAAACCATTTGTAATGGGTCCCAGGAATTTTCCCAAGAAATTAACATGACCAGCTCTCGCTGGGAACCATAACTTTAAAAAATGGAATAAGCTCTTCTTAATCTTGTTCCACTGCAGTTATCAAGATCTAAATTGGGTAGGAATAGCCTTGGGCAGGAAGGAATAGGGCAGAGAGTCAATTAGTTGTCATATATTCATCAGAGACTGGACTGTCACTATATGATGCCCAGCTTGGGTACTTATTAACCACCGAATGGCCAGCCTTCTACCCTTCCTCACATGTGTCCAGTGCACATAGCTGAACTTCTATCTCAATGTCATCAGCAGCAATCCAGTTTTCCCTGAAGTTGGCAGCTGCTGGAAGATCCACAAATTACTTGGTTGGGTCCTGACCACTGCCAAACCCTGGCACTCCCTTTCCTAGGGGATTGGGCCCTGGCTGTTAGTAAAGATCTTTATGCAAACCACAGAGAGAACCTCAGAGAAACCTGTCCTCACCAGAGTTAAGAAAACAAAGGTTTTCAGAAGGAGGAGGACATAACTGGGTCTATGTTTTAGGAGGATGAATGACAAAAAATAGGGGGAAGTACAGGACAACATTTAGAAGACTGGTGTAAAAGTTTAGCAAAAAAAAAACAAAACAGCAAAGGAAAAACTTTGCAAAGTAGTGTCAGAGAGAATGGAGATGGGATTGGTAACTTGGTCACAGACTAGAGGCAGAAAGGATGAAGGCAAAGATAATACCAAGGTGTTCGGTTTTATGAAGGGATATTTTAGCTGGATCAGCTACTTTGCTTTTATATCACTTGTTACTTATTTTTAATTAGATTCGAAGTTTTCAAGCATGGAGAAGCAGCATTATTAATCGATGTCACTGTGTGTCACTGCCCATCTGTACAAAGCCCTATCTTGACTGCAGTGTCAGAAACCTTTCTCTGGGTTCAAACCGGATTTCTCTACCACACATCTCAAAAGTGTTTGGAATGTACAAAGCAATGATTTTTAACCACCAAAAGTGATATCATTCTGATCCCCTGGAAATGTTATTTTAGAAAAATAAAAAGCATTCATCGTTTATCCTAAGGAGAGATTCTTTTTCCTCTTAGGACCACTAACCTAAAGATTAAAAAAAAAAAAAATAGTAACAGACTTCTAATCTTTCTGTTGCTTTTCTTTTCTCCACATGAGTATTCTTCAGCTTTAACACTGACACTCCCAATTAATTTGAACAGATGTGCTTTGCTTTGGTATTTGGCTTAGAAGAAGATATTTTTGGTAAAAATAATACAGTCATATTTTGTTCTTGAAAATGTTTATTTTTCTTAAAATCCTGAGAGATTGTGGATTAGTAAGAACACCTTAAAATTTGTGATCTACTTTTGGACCTTAAAGGTCATTCAGTTTATAGAGCTATTATGCTAAAAAACAACAATATCCAAGTGCTGTTCAACTGTCATGTCTTGATTCTTGGAGATATTATAGCTGCCTCCTTCATTCTGCTTAAAGGTACTAAGTAGAACCACTAGTAAAATTAAGCAGTAAATCTGCTAAAGTAGGATTCTTCATTCCTGGTTTGGCTAGTGCTTAACTCTAAAGTAGGACACAACAACACCTACAGGTTTTGTTTGCAAAGAAACTGGACTCATATGCTGAGTCCTCCTCTGCCAAAATGTAAATTTGGCTTCCTGATCTGCTGGCCCCACAGACCTACAAACCAAAGCCAATTCTTCCTCTACCCGGAATTTTACTTTTCCTGGCTTTCTTCTTTTAACAAAATGACGGAATGATTGCCAATCCCCATTTTTCTTCTGTTCCATAAAGATTTTCCTACTGTGGAAGGAGCTTTAACAACATCCTCTGTGAACTTACGGGCCTCCTTGGTGAGCTGGTTACAGCCTAGCATGTTACCCCTCCTCCCAAAGAGCAGATGAATAATTGCTTTTAAGTAAAGAAGAAAGCTCCTGGCCAGAGGAAGGGCGTTGCCAGCTCCCGATTCAGTATCACGTCCTCTGCCAAATAACAATCGGTAGGCTGCCCTGTGATTTTCCACACTCAAGATTCAGCGGGAGTGATGCTCTTCTTTCTGCTCTTCTTCCTTTAGATAAGGCAAAGCGAGGAAGAAAAAATAAGTTTGTTAAGGATCAGCAGGGGTGGCCTACTTCACTGCTGCATGAACTTCTAACACAGAAGCGAAAACCCTCCCACACTTGCATGTAAGAACAAATCTCAACTGCAACAAGAATGTGGACATGAAAGCCAGTATCCAAGCAATAAGAATTTGGAATTGCCTTAAACGAAATTGGGAAGAAAGTCAGCACAAGCTGGGACCTGATGGAGCGTCTGAGGACTTGATGTCTTCCTTCTTTGGCTTCTCCCCTGCTGTTGCTTTGGAGTAGACACGGTGAGCAAGTTAAACCCACCACGCACACTATTCCATGCTTTCAAAAGTGACCTGAACCCAGATCCCAGGAAATTTTCTCTGGAGCAAAATTAAAATTATACATCATCTTCAAAAGGCTCTCATTTTTAGCAAAATGCTTTATACTGGCGAGTGAAGCAAATTCAGTTGTATTGTCCCCAGGAAGGAAGAGGAGAGGGATGTGCAAGAGGTAATGCGTCTTTATTCTAAGCCCTCACAGAGTCACATTACCCAGAGGCAAAGGTTGGCTCCATGTTGTGGTGTGGGAACTGGAGCTGGGACCTGTCACATCGCTTGATTGGGGACAAATGACTAGTATCAGGCAGAGCCTGGATTTGAACTCAACATGATCAATCTCAAATCCAGGGTTTGTCCTTTCATTGTTCTGGTCCCTGGGCTGTTGCTAGTCTGGCCACTATGAAGACCCACCAGGCCAGTGTTGTTAAAATGCCTGGGTCACAGCATCCAGAAAACCTGATTTACCAAGTCTGGAGTGAGACCAAGAAACTGTTTTTTTTTTTTAAATCCCCTTGACATTTTTCTACAGCCAGAGGTGAGGAACATTGGAGTATATAGTCTTCTAGCCTTTCTTTCCCAGCAATTAGTTGATTTTATGAAAATCTTAGCTCATCTTCCAAATGAAAGTATGATCCACGGGTCTCTCACAGGAAATATGATCTTCCTATGAACGATAATACATGTTTCTCAAAATATTTGAAGTTCCAGTAGTCCTTTAGAAAATGGCCTTGAGGTAAAATTTAGAGGATGTTTTCTTACAGTCCAAAAATGAGAATGTATCCTTGGGGCTAATTTTTTTCACTCCCAATGGTCTTACTGCAAAACCTTACAGTTTCCTGTGGGGATCAAGATGCTCCTTACTTCTTGGTGACTGAGAAGTTCAAGGCAAGCACCCCATTCCAATTTTTGACTTACTGCACTTTCAGAACTTTACCTATTTTAGGTATGTGACTATGCATGTGTTTCAACCAATGTTCTAAAATATGCTTTTTTCCTAAGACAATTTTTGCTTCTTGCAAAAGAATCTGCTGAGCACCTCTTGGGACTCGAAGTAGAGATTTTTATATCCTTCTCTCCAGTTATAGATTTTTTTGTGTGTCCCTATATCCAGGTCTCAAAAGTTTATTTCTTCTTCTTATTCGTTCCTTTGCTATGAAGGAGTCCACAACTGGACTAAAGTGGGCTTCAGCAAACTACAACCAGAGGTCAAAGTGAGACTGGCGTCTGTTCTAAGGACATTTTATTGGAGCACAACCACGCCCATCCATTTGCTTGTCATTGGCTGTTTGTCACACGACAGTGGCAAAGATGAGTGGCCTGAAGGAGACAGAGACAAGTGACTCGCAAAGCCAGAGTCCTTTAAAGAAAAAGTTTGCTGATCCCTGGTCTACAGGAATATTTCCATTAAAAATATTTATAAATATTCTTCTAATAAAGAAACATCACAACTACATATGCTGTAAGGATTCTGCAGTTTTCTTGCCTTTTTAAAAATTTGACATCCTTAGCTCAGTGCCCATAGCTCAATGGTTAGGGCCCCAACCACATGCACCGAGGCTGGTGTGTTCAAATCCGGTCAGGGCCTGCTAAACAACGCTGACAACAACAACAAAACAGCTGGGCATTGTGGTGGGCACCTGTAGTCCCTGCTACTGGGAGGCTGAGACAAGAGAATCATTAAGCCCAAGAGGTTGAGGTTGCTGTGAGGGTGACACAGTGAGACTCAGTCTCAAAAAAAAAATTATTTCGTTATCCTTAGCTTTAGGACATAACGTACAAATTCATTTTTTCCACTTCATGTTTAGATCTTAATGTACTAAAGAGGCAATAATTAGAACCTAAAAATGATGGACTGTTTTATCAATGTAAGCCATTCTTTAATCTAGAATTAATCACTTAATAACATAAATAATGAGAAGTGGTGAAGAGAGTTACTTGAATCTATATTAATTTCTCATAATTTGTTTTGACAAATTAATATGATATAAATTATGGCAGACAATTATGACAAATTATGACAAATGTCATAATTGTCTGCCATAATTTATATCTTCATCTTTTTCCCATCTGTAACTTTACCAATGTGTAACTTGTACTGATGATACCAAAATAATTTTTTTAACTTTCCCCAAACAATCTCAATAATTGGTGATGGTACCCAGTATAGAGATAATAAAATATTAACCCAGGAAAATAAATTTTTAGAAAAAAATCTCATTCCTTTCAATGAAAATAATAGGTAGTGTGTCTTATTACTAATGAGTGAGACATTATTACTCTTTTCAAACTCTACTAAAGTTACTTTTAAAAATCTTTCGGATTTGATATTTAATGATTGCAGAGAAGTAAGCCGGCTTGTACCTGACATTTACACCTGTGTTTTAACTGCGTTCATTTTGCCAGCCAAGTTATTGATATTTAGAAGTACCAGCGCGCCCTCTTGTGCCGAGTTACAGTTATTACTGCTTTTTCTCCCAAGTTAGGAGTTTGGTATGGACCCATTAAATTTTATGTAGCTCATTTTAATAAGACACCACTCTATCTTACATTTCATCTGTGATTGATTCATATGGAAAAAATCAATAATATATGCTTGAATTTTCAGGATGAACTACTAAAATTATCCCGGGCCATAATGAAATATGATAAATCTGTCATCCACTTTTAGTGCATAGGACTACTTTATAGGAGAAAAAGTCTAAAATTATCCATTCTTTTGTATCAAGTGTTATAAAGAATTTCTACTTAGTCTGCTTTCCATTTTGATGATATGAATATAACATAAATGTAAATATTTTTATCAAATGATACATGAGAATTCCCTGGGTAGGAAGGACAAAAGACTTTATGAAAATCAAATCTACATCTCAGTTTCTGGTTGCCACCTTTCAAGGGGAGCTTTGGGTACCTGTTCTGATCACTAAACTGTGTGAATGTATTGGTTTCGTCTATAGCACAAGCCAGATGGATTACCTACAGCTGCCATCCCCAAGCCCTGGGACGGAGGACCAGCACTAGTCGATGGCCTATTAGGAAAAGGGACATACAGCAGGAGGTGATAAGCAGTGAGTGAGCAGAGCTTCGTCTGTATTTATAGTGCTCCCCATTGCTCACGTCACTGCCTGAGCTCTGCCTCCTGTCAGATAAGCAGCCACACTAACTCTAATAGAAGTGTGAACCCTGCTGTGAGCTGCACGTGTGAGTAATCTACATTGTGAGAATCCAGAGCCTGATGATCAGAGCTGAGATGCATTTGAATCATCACAAAACCATGTCCCTGCCCCACTCCATGTTCATGGAAAAATGTCTTCCATGAAACCCGTCCTGGTGCCAAAATGGTTGAGGACTGCTGCCCGGGAGTATACTTTAGAATTTGTGAGGCCACCTACATGTGAATTCTCCTCTGACCTAGTACACATTAATTTCTCTTTTGTTACTTATTTTGGGTTTTTTTATGTTTATGCTTTCCTCTATCTCCAAAATACCCACCAAGAATTCAGATTTTAGAGTCCAGACCTGTTGGATTTTTTTTGTTTCTTAAACATATGCAAGTCTCTCTGCTTACTAGCTATGTGGGATCCTTTGACCAAGTTACCTTAAAGATCTCAGCCTTAATTCCTCATGGGTAAAATGGAGATATTAATAATAGCAACCACATGCAACTGTCATGAGGATTAAATACAATAATGTCTGGGGTTGGACACAAAGGAAGTTTTTTAAATAAATTTTACAATTAATGTTATTATCAGGTTTCTAAACATATTCTTTTTTTTTTTTAGACAGAGCCTCAAACTGTCACCCTGGATAGAGTACGGTGGCTTCACAGCTCACAGCAACCTCCAATTCCTGGGCTCAAGCGAGTCTCCTGCCTCTGCCTCCCAAGTACCTGGGACTACAGGCGACCACCACAACGCCCAGGCATTTTTTGGTTGCAGCCGTCATTGTTGTTTGGCAGGCCCGGGCTAGATTCGAACCCGCCAGCTCAGGTGTACGTGGCTGGTGCCTTAGCCCTTTGAGCCACAGGCGCCGAGCCTCTAAACATATTCTAACATTTTATTTTCTTAATATCTCTCCTTTCATCTTATGACTGCCCACTTTCCTAGTATACCTTTGGTCTGTTTTGTTGTTTGTTTGTTTGTTTTTCTTGAGACAGAGTCTCACTATGTCACTCTTGGTAGAGTGCTGTGGCATCACAGCTCATAGCAACCTCAAACTCTTGGGCTTAAACTATACTCTTGGGTCAGCCTCCCAAGTAGCTGGGACTACTGGTGTCCACCACAATACCCGGCTATTGTTGTTGTTGTTGTTGTTGTCATTGTTGTTTAGCAGGTCCAGGGCTGGGTTTGAACCCACTAGCCCTGGTGTATGTGGCTGGCACCCTAACCACTGAGCTATGAGTGCCAAGTCAGTTTTTTTTGTTTGTTTGTTTTTTGTTTTTTGTTTTTTTGTTTGAGTCAAAGTCTGATTCTGTCACCCTGGGTATAGAGCCCTGGTGTAATCATAGCTGACAGCAACCTCAAACTCCTGGGTTCACGATATCCTCCTGCCTCAGCCTCCTAAGCAGCTGGGACTGAGAAAGGGTACCCGGGAAAAGTAAGTTCTGAAGGAACAAAAGTCTTCTCATAGGAGCCCAAGGACACTCCTGCAAAGTCCTCCCCCATGGTGACTCAGATCTTAGGAATCTGTAGAAACTTACCTTCCTGGGACCTTGAAACTAACACTTGCTTCCCCTTCTGTAAAAACCCACACCCACCTTCTCCAGCTGCATTCAGACTGACCAGTGAGAAAGATATCTGTGGACAAGGAGCCCTGTAAAAGGGAGCAGACAGAGCCAGCCAGAGAGCGCAGCCACTAGCCATTCGAGTCCAATAAAGCCTTTCCTCTTTTAAACACGGGTGTTCGGGTGTTTCTTTCTCTCCATCAGACCCCATTTTCCTGCAACAGGACTACAGACACCTGTCACAATGCTCAGCTAGTTTTTCTATTTTTAGTGGAAAAGAGGTCTTACTCTTTCTCAGACCGATCTCAAACTCCTGAGCTCAAGCAATTTACCTACCTCTGCCTCCCATGGTCTGTTTTTAAGTTTTTGTTTGTTTGATTTTGCTTACTATGTGGCAATGGAAAAGCTGGATTTAAAAGTGTGGGTACTTGGGTTGGCTCAGTGACTCACACCTGTAATCCTAGCACTCTGGGAGGCCAAGGAAGGAAGATCATTTGAACTCAGGAGTTTGATACCAGGTTGAGCAAAGTGATGCTCTGTTTCTACTAAAAATAGAAAAATGGGCTCGTTGCCTGTGGCTCAGTGGGCTAAGGCACCGGCTGAGCTGGCAGGTTCAAATCTAGCCCGGGCCTGCCAAACAACAATGATGGCTGCAACCAAAAAATGGCCGGGCATTGTGGTGGGTACCTGTAGTCCCAGCTACGTGGGAGGCGGAGGCAGGAGACTCACTTGAGCCCAGGAATTGGAGGTTGCTGTGAGCTGTGATGCTACAGCACTCTATCCAGGGTAACAGCTTGAGGCTCTGTCTCAAAAAAAAAAGAAAAGAAAAGAAACATTATGATGGCCAGACACAGTATCTCATGCCTGTAATACTAGCATTCTTGGAGGCCAAGCCAGGAGGATTCCTGAGGTCAGGAGTTCAAGACCAGACTAAGCAAGAGTGAGACACTGTCTCTACTAAAATAGAAAAATTAGCTGGGCATTTTGGCAGACACCTGTAGTCCCAGCCACTAGGAAGGCTGAGGCAGAAGGATCGCTTGAACCCTGGAACCCTGGAGTTGAGGTTGCCGTGAGCTAGGCTGACACCACAGCACTCTAGCATGGCCAACAAAGTAATACTCTGTGAGAGAAAGGAAAGAAAAGGAAAGGGAAGGAAAGGAATGGGAGGGCAGGGGAGGGGAAAGGAGGGGAGGGGAGGGGACGGTTAGCATGGCATCCTGGCAGGCACCTGTAGTCCCAGCTACTAGGAGACTGGGGCAAGAAGATCATTCAAAGAGTCTGAGGTCACTATCAGCTAGGCTAATGCCATGGCACTCGAGCCTGGGGCAACAGAGTGAGACTCTGTCTCAAAAAAATAAAAAGTATGTGTTCTTGTTTCAGGGCCCAGTGTTTGAATTGGCTAGTTATTACTAACCCAGAAGAACTGCACTTTTTTTTTTTTTGAGGCAGCGTCTGTCTCACTCTGTCACCTTGGCAGTGTGCTCTGGTGTCATATCCTCACAGCAACCTTAAACTCTCAGGCTCAAGCAATCCTCTTCCCTCAGCCTCCCAAGTAGCTGGAACTACAGGCACCTGCCACAACACCTGGCTTGTTTTTCTATTTATAATAGAAAACAAGGTCTTTTTTCAGACCTCTTTTTCAGACCTTTTGACAGAACCTCAAGCTGTCACCCTGGATAGAGTGCTGTGGCATCACAGCTCACAGCAACCTCCAATTCCTGGGCTCAAGCGAGTCTGCTGCCCCTGCCTCCCAAGTAGCTGGGACCACAGGTGCCCGCCACAACGCCCCGTCATTTTTTGGTTGCAGCCTTCATTGTTATTTGGCGGGCCTGGGTCCGGGCTGGATTCGACCCCGCCAGCTCAGGTGTATGTGGCTGGCGCCTTAGCCCACTGAGCCACAGGCGCTGAGCCAGAAAACAAGGTCTTACTCTTGCTTTTCCTCAGGCTGGTCTCAAACTCCTGAGCTCAAGCAAACCATCTGCCTTGGCCTCCCAGAATGCCACCACACCCAGCTCTGTATTCTAGGACCAAAAAGTAGAAAAGTAAGTAGTGGGATATTTTTGTGTAACTTGGGTATGCATCTTTGGACATCCTTTTTATTATTTTATTAGAGAGCTAAAAGCTCTCCTACTGATAGGATGTTTTAAAAATATGAAGTGCAATATATGTAAGTACTTACTTTTTGTTTTTTCCAGTAGTTATGCTCTTTTGTATTTACCTACAAGTTTCTAATGTAAACTGGTTTTGTGAGCAAAAACTCCCATGTGATGTATTTGGCCATTTTGGAGACAAAATAAACATGAAATGTGTTACAACCTCAGTGGATGGAACAGGTGCTCTAAGTAGTTGAGGGCATTTGCTTGTCTATTGCCTCATCACCCATTAAGAGTGACTTTCTGGGCCAGCTCCAGCTGGGAAGTGCTTATTTTAGAATCCTCCTTTTTGTTTACCTAGCATGTGACATCATGTCAATGTTTTTTACACTCAAAATTGGGGTGTGGTCTTGACTCCTCTTGTACAACTTATATTTGGAGGGGTTTCAATTTGCTCATTAAATGTAACCAAGCCCAAAATATGCTTGGGGGGGGAGGGAGTGAAGGAAGGAGGGAGGGAGGGACAGAGAGAGAAATTCTGTTCATGCAGATAATTTTAAATAATCTTAATAAATAGATTTTTACCTATGCCCACCCTGGTATCCACACTTGCTGTCTGTTACCTAGGAATTAAATAGTGAGCTGCAAGGTAGGATCACTATAGTAACCGAAAGGGCATTGGAGCGTGGAAAATGTGGGAAGATATTAAATTTAGATCAAAGTGAGTATATGTCACATTATCAATCCTATTCCCGTAGGAGCTAATTTTCTTCAATAGATCTTCCTTATACATCACATGAAAGGCCTTCTCTCTTTTTTGTGACACTTTTCAAAACTGTTCAATCTAGCAAGTATTTTTTCTTAATTTTCAGAAATAATTGTGCCTCTTCTTTTTTCAAATGGTAACTTTAATAACCATGTCCCTAAGATATTTAGCTTTTGCTGGATGATAAGTAATACAAATGTCTTGTGTTTTCCGGATACACACTTTCAAAGAATCCTTCTTTTGAAAAAAAAGATCAGAAATACACCATCTGACCTTCATTGTTGCTGTTTGCTGTAAATCATTTTAAGCTGGCATGTTGTAGAATTTTAGTGCTTTTTGTGGCATTAACTTCCTTACCCACAAACAAACAGCCTTCAGACTACCCAGACGAGATCAAACGGTCGATGGCATTTATATTTTTCTAGGCATCAGAAAGAAGAATTTAATACCACAAAGTTAAATTCTTTTGGAGGAAAAAAAGTAACCATGTGGATGTTTGACACCAAAGACAGACATAGCCTTCATCTGTTTAGTGTTCCCAAACTCCAGGTAGTCTTTTTTATTTTGTACTTTTTCTCTCTTCTGTTTCCCTCTTGGCTCTCGGAATTATAATCAGGGACCTGGAGGACAGAACTGACCTTCACTATGGCTCATTTGTAGTAATGCACAAAGTCTAATGGAGGATTGTTCTGCTTCTTCACAAATGGTCGATTCTGCTTGTTTGGTGTTGCGGACACAATCTGTGGGGTGCTGGCCATTGTCTCACAAACAGAACACTCCTGAGGGTGGACAGCGTGCAGGCAGTGCAAACACTTGCGCTCCTAGTTATGGCCTTGCTTCATCCATTGTCTATTGTTGTCTAAAATTAACAAAAACTCGTGACCCAGCTTCTGTCTAAGACTTTCAGGAAGAGTTGACCGTCCTTGGATTGCGCTTCTGGGAGAGCCAAGGGAAGAGCGGCAGACGGTCCTTTTTCCAAGCAGATCCCTGATAAAGTGGCCACCTCCTATTGCTCTACTGTACACTGAGGAGTGAACGAGGGGCATAGGGTTTTCATGGTTCAGTAACAACGTGGACTCTGTTCACCACAATCTAAATATGTCTCCCTTCTGTTCTGCCCAGAAAGTCTGAAAAGAATGAGACAAAGTTCATTACTAACAAAGAAACAGTCCTACTAGGAACTCATCCAGACACACAGGAGTTGAGAGGCTTTTTCAACTAGTTTCCTGACAGTTGTTACAGAGTCTGTCTTGGACGAGCACCTGGGAATGGCTTTTTTCTGCAAACTCCTTTCTCTCACCATCTCCTTGGCAAACCTACTCCCCTCCCTGAGGTGCTGGCTCCATCCTGAGCCTGGAAGAAGCAGTAAGTTCCTTGAGGTCATGATGACCGTTATTCCTGGACAACTCAAACTTCCTTATTCTTGGATTCTTCTTAAGAAGTGGCTTAGGCATTTCAGAATCTTCTGACTGGAACATTTAAAATAAAGATGAACGCTTTTCCTATGACATTGTCCACTTCTAATAACATGACATATGTAATGTATTTAAAATTTCTTTCACTTATGTCAAGTGACTTTCTTACTACAAGTGAAGAAGGAAGGAAATATAAAAGATATCCATTCCAGAAGTCCAAATACTGGCTCGTTTCCTGTGGCTCAAGTGGCTAAGGCGCCAATCACGTACACCGGAGCTGGTGGGTTCGAATCCACCTGGGGCCCGCCAAACAACAATATAGGTGACAACCAAAAAATGGCCGGGCGTTGTGGTGGGCACCTGTAGTCCCAGCTACTTGGGAGGTGGAGGCAGGAGACTCGCTTGAGCCCAGGAATTGGAGGTTGCTATGAGCTGTGAAGCCACAGCACTCTATCCAGGGTGACAGCTTGAGGTTCTGTCTCAAAAAAAAAAAAAAGAAGAAGAAGAAGAAGAAGAAGTCCAAATATGAGCTAGCATTTCCTTTGAGCTGGGGGTTGCCCCCAATGCTGGGTTACCAACATGAGTAATTCCTAGCCACAGTCTCAGTGCCTGTGACCTTGAGAGAGAATACCTGAGAAGGGTGAGGTCTGGGAGAACAGGTCTTCTCAAGGAGAGCTCAGGGATACACTTGCAGGGTCCTCTCCATGGTGACTCAGGCCTTAGGAATTTGTAAACTTAACTTCCTGGAACTTGGAAATTTCCAAGTTCTGTGAAATCCTGTAGATCTGTGGGGGCTGGAATAGCATCTCCCGCTTGATTCAAACTGGCCAATGAGAAGGGTACTTGTGGGGTGGAACTTTCTGACTGTTGATAAAAAGGGAAAGACCAAACCAGTCGGGGAGCATGGTCATTTGGAATTCTTCTATGCCGTAAGCTCCCAGCTGGTGAATAAAGCCCTTCCTCTTCTAAACATGGTGTTTGGGTGCTCTTTCTCTCTTTTGGTCCTAGTCTTCCTGCAACAATTTTGGTTCCCTGACCGGGAAGTGAGATCACCCTTGGAGAGAACATGCACCTGGTAGTTGCCACCAATCCTCTGGACACCCACGTGGGGGTCCCTGATCAGCCTGGGCGATGTGAACCACTGAGCACGCCGGGGAGGCACTTTGGCCTCCCTGTGTGGACGCCTCGGCTGGGCTGAGAAAGGACCCCATTGGTGGGTCTTCAAGGAGTCAAACACCAGAGGAACTGACATGCAGGAACAGGTACCTACACATGCAGACGTCTAAGACAAGGTATGATCTATCTCGGAGACCCACTCAGTTTTAGTGGAAGAAGGAGCGTGATCAACTCCTTGGGCATTAGATCACCGACACGTCTGTTGAGAGGTGTGTGAGAGTGTGTGGATGTGGTGTGACTGAGAAGACTCTGAAGGAGGAGTTGGACCTCCCTTCACAGGGCCTAGGGGAGTGTTGGTTTGCCTCCTATGGCTAGTGGCAGCTCGAGTGGGAAATCGAGGCTGCCCAGGTTAAGAAATGGGTTGGAATTTTATGCATGTGAGTGCTTGGAGAATGACTGAGATGGGGAACAATAGGGATTTGCCCCCCTCATTCATGGGGTGAAACAAATGTGTGAGTGTGCCCTTCTTCCCTGATCCAACTTTGCCCCTGGCTATTCTGAGAGAAACTAGAAGTTCTAGGTTTTCCGATTTCTGTCTGATTTTGGTGGCGGCCACGTGGCCATGTGGGTCTTGGGGGAAAATGAAAAGACATTAGAAAAGATGTCATTGTAGTTTTGTTACTGGAATTTCTTCAGTGAGTTTTTGATCTCAGGAATTTGAGAATTGAGCCCATGGGCCACAGATCAGTGATAAAATGGCATTTTGTTGGACTGAGGGGCATGCAGAGGGAGTGGAGAGTGCAGAGCTGTTGGCAGAGGGGCCGCCTTGGAAAGTGTTGCAGTTCGGGCAGTCTGGTGAGCCCTGGAGGGTTCTTGAAAATCTGGGTGAGAGAGTGTGAATTGTGCTGGATGAGGTTGTATTCATATAAGCAACAGGTCTCCAAGGTGAACAGCCTCTGGAAGGGGGGAGGAGGCGCAGGTCAGAGCTTTCCTGCATAAGTCCTTTGTCTAGGGGTGAATAATCGGCCATGAGAGATATTTTGGCCAGGACTTGGTAGACAGAAAAATACCTGTACAAACTGAATGGGTGTTCTAGCAAATGAATGAATGCAGCCCCTCACCTCGGACAAGGTTATTAGGTCTTTGCAGTGGTTTTTGTCTGGGGAAGGGATTAGGGTGTGTGCTCTTTAGTCAGGGGGGGAGCCTTCCAAAATGTTTGGGACTGCTTTGTTCATGGCCTTGCTAGGGCTCAGAGGGTTTGTGCCTGGAGATGGGAGTCTGATGTCTGAGCTCATCTGAGCTTGAAAAAGGGGGGTTCCCTATCCAGCCCTGAGTGGAAAAATCCTGTATCATTGTTATATCTCATAAAATGTCTCTCATTTGTAAAATGTAATAATTTGGTTGTTTAAATTGTTGGAGAAACTGAGTCATTGTCAAAGGATAAGATTCTTGCCTTTTAAACCTTCTAATTATCAGTTTGGCTGAGTGAATGGGTGACTTCATGGTAAACTGGGATCCTGTTTTGTGGGAAGTGAGTTTTTGAGAGTAAGAGAAATTAGACAAAAAGGAGAATGGCATTGTGTAAAGAAAGATTCTTGTGTGATAAATTTTGTCCCAAAACAGAATGGTGGTATAAGAAAGTGAAAGGCAGGGCAAAAGTTAAAGAAAGTTTAGAATGTTTGTAGATTGTCTGAGCAGGTCATAAAGGGAATTTATGAAAGAATTTACATGTGATCCAGTTGACTATGTATTTCCTTTAAAATCTTTTGGCATGTAATCTTATTTGAGCCAGTTTTTAAGGCCTTTGATGACAAACCTTCCAAAATCAAAACTCTAAATTTGGGGCTTGGCACCCGTAGTGCAGTGGTTGCATTACTGGCCACATGCACCGAGGCTGGTGGGTTCAAACTCGGCCCGGCAAACAGAAAAAAAACCAAAAAGGCATGACTCTAAATTTGGTCTTATTGAAATATTAAGACCACTGAAAGTCATAGGAAAGAAAATTAAATTTATTCGACTTATTAAAAATATATAGAAAACTGTCAAATATGAAGTGGTGATTAGTTTTGTATGGGTTATGAATATGAATATATATATATGTTCATAAAGCATTGGCCTGTCCTAACATATAAGACATTGGTCTGTCCTAATGTATAAGACATTGGTCTATCTTAACACATATTATTGGTAATAATTTTAATCCATCTAAAAAGAAAAAGAAATACTAAGAGAGACTGACGAATTCTCTCAAAATCAAATTCCTGATGTCTTTGGAAATTGAATACCTTCGACTAAAAGCAGATTTTTAGAACTTTCATTGGAAAGTTGACATGTCTATGAATATTGCTAACCTAACTTCAAACAGAACAGAAATCAGTTACATGGAACTGGGCTAGTATGCAATGGCTTTTTGTTTGGAATAGTATTGATTCTGTCTGTGTTCTGTTTTTCAGAAGTCAAGAAAATAATTTTCTGTCTTTTGAGCTATCTGTGGCTCTTCAAGCAATGTATGTACTTATAAGCAGAATTTGAAACATGTATTTTTCTCTCTCTTGATTTCTCCAGAATTTGAAAGCCATTTGTAAGTATTCTTAATTTCTGACAATACAGTTATTTGCATAAGTTCAGTAAGAATCTGTTTTGTTCTATAGGACGTGATGAAGGCGCTTTGTTTACAAAGGCTTTGGCTGGAATAGCATTTCCAGAGGTGTCCAGACTGTGTTAAGGAATTCAGGTTGACTTTATAAGGCCAATAAGAAAAGCCCTTTGGAAAACTAGCCAGATACCCATCAGTAACATTTCCTAATCTGTGGTAAGTAACGAAGGTCGCTTGCTGACGGGTCTGAGAATTGAAAATGTGTTTGGGGAACCTCAAGAGAAGAGGAATTTACCCAATGCACATACAGGTATCTAGTGGCACAGATGAAACCTGGGCTTATGGAAGGCTTTCAAGAAAGTCCAGCCTGAGATTCCTTATAAAAGGTTCCAGCAAAGCCAATTTT
>CAUYON010097878.1:0-10066 GCA_963573935.1 Arctocebus calabarensis | reverse complement strand
AAAAAAAAAAAAAAAGAAGAAGAAGTCTGTTAAATCAAATGGGATAGAAATTTCAGCTTTGCCTTTTGGACCCTTCTCTTTTTTAGGATATTAGTTAATAGATGAGCGGGCTAGACAGGAATGGCTTTTACCAGAGGGAGACATGAAGTTGACATGACAGATTTAAGCCAGCTTTGTCAGGTAATCTGCTTGCGAAGGATAATGATGTAGCAAGAGATTCATTGCTGTTTTATTTCCCTACTTGCCTATCCCCAGGACTATGGCCAACAGTGAGCGCACCTTCATTGCCATCAAGCCGGATGGGGTCCAGCGGGGTCTTGTAGGAGAGGTCATCAAACGTTTTGAGCAGAAGGGATTCCACCTTGTTGGTCTGAAATTTATGCAGGTAAGGGGACTTCATTCTTACTATTTTGAGTCCTCTGTATGAGGGAACAGTATAAGGGAACGCTGTTTCTCTCCTCCATCCTTTTCTAAAGAAATAGGGTGTCTAGCTGGGTATGGTGGCTCATGCCTGTAATCCTAGCACTTTGGGAGGCTGAGGCGGGTAGATTGTTTGAGCTCAGGAGTTCAAGACCAGCTGGAGCAAGAGTGAGACCCTTATCGCTAATAAAAATAGAAAAACTAGCTGGGCATTGTGGTGGGTGCCTGTAGTCCCAACTATTCGAGAGGATTGCTTGAACCCAAGAGTTTGAGGTTGCTGTGGACTATGACTGTGACATCATGGTAATCTACCCAAGGCGACGAATAAGATTGTGTCTCACACACATACACACACACAAAAAGAGAAATGAGGCTTCAATATGTTGTCCAGCCTGTAGTACAATGGCTATTCACAGGTGCCACCTTAGCACACTATAGCCTCAAACTCCTGGGCTCAAGTGATCTTTCTGCCTCAGCCTCTTCAGTAGCAGGGACCATTGGCATGTGCTATGGCCCTTGTCCTCCCCTCTTCTTTAGACTTCTTCATAGAAGGGTAAATGAACACAGATGTCTTGAAACCTGGAAAGTCTTTTTTTTTTTCAGAGACAGAGTCTAACTTTATCACCCTTGATAGAGTGCTGTGTCATCACAGCTCACAGCAACCTTCAGCTCCGAGGCTTAAATGATTCTCTTGCCTCAGCCTCCCAAGTAGCTGGAACTACAGGCACCCGTCACAACACCCAGCTATTTTTTGTTGCAGTTTTTTCTGGGGCCAGGTTTGAATCCGCCACCCCCAGTATATGGGGCTGGCGCCCTACTCACTGAGCCACAAGCGCTGCCAGAAACCTGGAAACTCTTTAGTGGCTTAGCATCTTGGCTAAATCATGGAACAAAGCAAGTTATTTGGGACTTTTGAAAACTGTCTAATCCCTTTGCAATACAGAGTTCCATATATTATGTACCACTGTAATTTCTGACTCAGAGATCTAGGCATGTTTGAGCTCTTCATCTTGAGCTTTCCAAGCAAGTAATTCTAGAGAGTTTTTTTTCTCCTTTGAGTTAGGTTGTTTTCAGCAAGAAAATCTTCCATCGGCAATTACTGCCCACTTAGTGTCTAGCATACATTAGATACTATAGGAGCTTGTGGGAGAGTTTTGTCTTTGGGGAGGCTCTCATGAAATAGCAGAAGGAGGCTATACTTGTAAGATACTTACAAAGCAATCTTTCTTTCTTTGTTTTTTTTTTTTGTAGAGACAGCATCTGGTAGAGATGCTGTCACCCTTGGTAGAGTGCTGTGGCGTCACACTGCTTTTGTAGAGACAGCATCTGGTAGAGATGATGTCACCCTTGGTAGAGTGCTGTGGCGTCACACTGCTCACAGCAACCTCCAACTCCTGGACTTACATGATTCTCTTGCCTCAGCCTCCCGAGTAGCTGGGACTACAGGCGCCCGCCACAACGCTCGGGTATTTTTTCATTGCTGTTTGGCCGGGGCCACCACCCTCGGTATATGGGGCTGGCGCCCTACCGACTGACCCACAGGCACCGCCAAAGTTTTTTTTTTTTGAGACAGAGTCTTACACAGTTGTCCAAGCTAGAGTACTGTGGTGTTAGCCTAGCTCACAGCAACCTCAAACTCCTAGGTTCAAATGATCCTACTGCATCAGCCTCCCATGTAGCTGAGACTACAAGTACCACCAAAACATCAGGCTAATTTTTCTACTTTTAGTAGAGACAGAATCTCACTCCAGCTCAGGCTAGTCTCAAACGCCTGAGCTCAAGGGATCCTCCTACCTTGGCCTCCCAGAGTGCTAGGATTACAGACGTGAGGCACCATGATGAGCCCTGAATTTTCATCTCTTGAATTTGTTTGAAGAAGGATTCTTGGTCAATCAGTCCTTTGCATTTATTGAAAGTTTGCTTTGTGCTGGATATAGTAGCTCATACCTGTAATCCTTATAGTCAGGGAGGCTGAAATGGGAGGATAGCTTGAGCTCAAGAGTTTAAGACCAGCCTGAGCAAGAGTGAGCCCCCGTCTCTACTAAAAACAGAAAAACTAGTCAAGGAGGCGCCTTTTGCTCAGTGAGTAGGGTGCCGGCCCCATATACTGAGGGTGGTAGGTTCGAACCTGGCCCTGGCCAAACTGCAACAAAAAAATAGCCGGGCATTGTGGGGGGTGCCTGTAGTCCCAGCTACTTGGGAGGCTGAGGCAAGAGAATGGTCTAAGCCCGAGAGCTGCAGGTTGCTGTGAGCTGTGATGCTAAGGCACTCTATCGAGGGTAACAAAGTAAGACTCTGTCCGTAAAAAAAAAAAAAAGTGAGAAAAACTAGTCAGGCGTTGTGGTGGGCACAACTACCATCTACTCACTTGAGCTCAGGAGTTTGAAGTTACTTTGAGGTAAGCTGAGGCCACAGCACTCCAGTCTGGGTGACAGAGTAAGTCTCTGTCTCAAGAAAAAAAAAGATGTTAATCCATTCATGAGGATGGAGCTTTTTTTTTTTTTTTTTTGAGACAGAGCCTCAAGCTATTACCCTGGGTAGAGTGCCACATGGCTTCACAGCTCACAGCAACCTCCAATTCCTGGGCTCAAGTGAGTCTCTTGCCTCCGCCTCCCAAGTAGCTGGGACTACAGGTGCCCGCCACAACGCCTGGCCATTTTTTGGTTGCAGCCGTCATTGTTGTTTGGCTGGCCCGGGCTGGATTCGAACCTGCCAGCTCAGGTGTACATGGCTGGCGCCTTAGCCTGTTGAGCCACAGGCACCGAGCCAGAGGATGGAGCTTTTAAGACCTGAACACCTGTCAGTGGGCCCTACGTCTCAAGACAGTAGCACGGAGGATTAACATTTCCATTTCCAATAGGTAGACTTTGGGGAACACAAACATAGCAGGAGGCAAAATAAAATGAACACATTTACCACATACATGCTAGGTAGTTGGATCAGGCATTTACCACGTGCTGGGCACATTATGTTTTCTCATCTAGCCTTCATGCCAGCTTTGGGAAGTACTCATTCCTGAATGGTTAAGTAATGATCCTGGTAGCATATAGTCAGTGAGGCAGCTGGATTTTAATTTGAATCTCTCTGACCTCTGAGTGCAGACGTTTTCTCCTTTATAATGAATTTTCTTTTTGAGACAGAGTCTCACCCTGGATAGAGTGTTGTGGTGTCATTGTAGCTCATAGCAACCTCAAACTCTTGGGCATAAGTGATTCTCTTGTGTCAACCCCCCAAGTAGCTGGGACTTCAGGCAGCCACCATAGTGCCCAGCTATTTTTTTTTTCTTTAATTATCCCCATATTAGAATTGAAACCAAGCTATTTTTAAACTTTTTTTTTTTTTTGAGACAGAGCCTCAAGCTGTCACCCTGGGTAGAGTGCTGTGGCATCACAGCTCACAACAACCTCCAATTCCTGGGCTCAAGTAAGTCTACTGCCTCTGCCTCCCAAGTAGCTGGGACTACAGGCGCCCGCCACAACGCCCAGCTATTTTTTGGTTGCAGCTGTCATTGTTGTTTGGTGGGCCCAGGCTGGATTCTAACCCGCCAGCTCAGGTGTATGTGGCTGGCGCTTTAGTCCGTTGAGCCACAGGCGCCGAGCCAGCTATTTGTAGAAGTGGAGTCTCACTCTGGCTCTGCCTGGTCTGGAACCTGTGAGCTCAGGCAGTCCACTGCCTTGGCCTCCCAGAATACTGGGATTATAGGCGTGAGCCACTGTGCCCGGCCCCAGGTGTTTTTTTAGAGACAGGGTCTTGCTCTTGCTCAGGCTGGTCTTGAATTCCGTAGCTCAGCAGATCCACCTGCCTCTGCCTCCCAGAGTGCTGGGATTATAGGCGTTAGCCACTGCACCCTGCCAAATCATCTTTGTTGTAGTTATTGTTGTTATTGTTAAGCAGGCTTGGGTGAGGTTCAAACCTCCTGCCCATGGTGTGCAAGCCCGGCACTCTAACACTGAACTATTGTGCCCAGCCATTATACAGAATTTTCAAGGATATGGGTTTGAGGAGGAATAAAAGAAGGGTTAGCTACTATGATTCTGCAGGGTTATTTAAATCTGGCATGGAGGTGGAAAGCAAAGGAAAACTTGTGGTTCTCTGTATCCCCATAGGCCCAGAAAGCCTGTAATTGATCTGTTTTGCAGACTAAAGATAATCAGAACCAATTAATAGGATTAATCAATGTGAGTTGCAATTAATGGGATTATCTGGATAAGACAGGATGAAGTCAGTGTATGTTAGGATACCACCACTACCAAACTCTTCCATCTGGAGAGGAGGGGACAGGGTCAAGGGTGGATCCCTATCATGGAGTGAACACATGGCCATGTAATTTTACTTTAGCAAATGGAGATCAACCAATGGTTGAATGATAGGATGCTCTGGATGTGCTTTTCAGCAACAAATTTCTACCTTTGTGTTTATCATTAAAGTATGTAACATGGGTGGCACCTGTGGCTCAGTGAGTAGGGTGCCAGCCCCATATACCAAGGGTGGTAGGTTTGAACCCAGCCCTGGCCAAACTGCAACAAAAAATAGCCAAGTGTTGTGGTGGGGACCTGTAACAAAAGCTACTTGGGAGGCTACTTGGGACGCTGAGGCAAGAGAATCGCCTCAGCCCAAGAGCTGGAGGTTGCTGAGAGCTGTGACGCCGCGGCATTCCACCGACGGCAACAGAGTGAGACTCTGTCTCTAAAAAAAAGCAAAAAACAAACAAAAAAAAGTATGAAATAAGCTTCATATGATCCAGTCTCATGGAACTAGAAAAACTAAGGGACCCTGCTAGACCCTTCAGAAGTACATATGCTGTGGCAAAGAGAGAACACAGCCAAGTTGAGTTGAAAGTGCTAAGCAGATGGTTTGTTCTCTAGCTAACTTGATTTGTTCCCACATAACAGCCTTGCAGCGTGAGAGATTCTAATTCATTTTTCAGCAAAATTATTTATTGCTAGATGTCATGTATTTTGGGTGGTTTGTAAATACCTGTGGGAATTGCACAGTCACCATGAGGGGCTTTTATCCTCTGAATAAATGTGCAGTATCTCTGGGAAATGGCCTGGTTCAGTTTGCTGGTCATTGAATGGGCAGACTGTCTTCCTCACATCTGTTTAACATTTTAGGTGGGATTTGCTCTGGGTATGGAAATTCACTGCATTTTATTATCCTGTCTAAACTGAGTTGGCTGGATTTGATTCTAATAGTTTATGGTTTTATTCTTATCTGTCAAGGCCAAATAGGGGGACAGTTGGTACAAAAACTGTAGAAAGCTCTTTATTCCCTGTAACTGCTCCCCTCTGGTACCATGGAGAATGAATCAGGTTAAAATAAAATCAGTGAGCTTTCAAATAGCATATGGGTGCGTAGGAGTTAACTCGATTGCTGGTTTTTAGATAGTTTTGAGTCTAGTCTTATTCTTTGTCCTGTGGAATAGGCTTCTGAAGAGCTTCTCAGGGAACACTACACTGACTTGAAGGACCGTCCGTTCTTTGCTGGCCTGGTGAAATACATGCGCTCAGGGCCTGTGGTTGCCATGGTAAGTGTGCCTGTGTGGGATGTTGATGTGTATGACTCAGTGGGCAGTGGGGACAGTAAGCATTTTGGCTCCTGTTTTTGGTACCAGGTCCTCTCTGGGAGAAGTGGACAGTTGGCTTTTTGAGCCACCAAATATAAGATACATGTGCTTGCTGAGCTGAAGACCCATGGCTAGGAGAGATCAGGAGAGGCCTACAAGGAGATTAGCTCTTATTTATCATAGTACTGCTTCTCCAAGTAGGTATCACTTATCATCTATGTGCCAGGCTCTCTTCTAGACACTAGATATACAGGTATCTATTTTCTTAGTTCTCTTTGCCTACACTTCTTGAAGGGGGAGGGGGTGGAGCTAGGCAGACAATAAACTGAAAAATACATATATCAGCTAATAGTTAATGATAGACACAGAAAGGACATAGGATATAATGTGATGGCAAGTGACCACTTTAGATTGGATGGTCAAGGGATGTGTTTCCCAAGCTGAGATATGAATGACAGTTAGTTGTGTACAAAATCAGTGAAGAATATTCCTAGGCCAAAAAAAAAAAAAAGCATGTGCAGAGGACCTGGGATGGTGCCAAGCTTGGCTTTTTGAAATACAGAAACTGCCAAAATGCCTGAGGCTTGACAGGTGAGAGAGAAGTTAGGATGAGAAGATGTAGGGGCCACATCATGTAGGGCTGTGTTGGCCATGTACTTCCTGAGTGCTGGGAAGCGATGGGAGGTTTTACTCTTGGCAGTTTTTTTTTTTTTTTTTTTGAGACAGCGCCTCAAGCTTTCTCCCTGGGTAGAGTGCTATGGCATCAAAGCTCACAGCAACCTCCAACTCCTGGGCTCAAGTGATTCTCCTGCCTCTGCCTCTGCCTCCCAAGTAGCTAGGACTACAGGTGACTGCCACAATGCCTGGCTATTTTTTTGGTTGTAGCCATCATTGTTGTTTGGCGGGCCCAGGCTGGATTCGAACCCACCAGATGAGGTGTATGTGGCTGGCGCCTTAGCCACTTGAGCCACAGGCGCCGACCCAACTCTTGGCACTTTAAAAAGGCCACTCTGGCTGCCATATCAAGAGTGGATTATAGGGCTGGGAACTCACACCTACAATCCCAGCACTCTAGGAGGCCAAGGCAGGTGAATTGCTTGAGCTCAGGAGTTTGAGACTAGCCTAAGCAAGAGTGAGCCCCTGTCTCTACTAAAAATAGAAAAACTAGCCAGGCATTTTGGCAGGCTCCTGTAGTCCCAGCTACTCAAGAGGCTGAGGCAAGAAGATCACTTGAGCCCAAGAGATTGAGGTTGCTGTGAGCTATGATGCCACAGCACTTTACCCAGGGTGACAGAGTGAAACTGTGTCTCAAAAAAAAAAAAAAAAAAAAGGAAAAGAAAGAATGGATTGTAGACAGGCAAGTGTGAGGGCAGGGAAACTATTATCCCTACTCCTGGGACAAGTAGATACTCTTAAAAAATAGTTGTTCAGTGAATAAATGTCATCTTAAGGGCACTTTTTATTTTTCTATTTCTAAATCAGTAGTTGCCATATTTTCTGCTGAGATTCATTTTCCTTGACCATATCTTCTTCTGTCCTTGGAGGTCTGGGAGGGGCTGAATGTGGTGAAGACGGGCAGAGTCATGCTCGGAGAGACCAACCCTGCAGACTCCAAGCCTGGAACCATTCGTGGGGACTTTTGCATCCAAGTTGGCAGGTTGGGTTTTGATATTTTTTTACCCTTTTCCAAACTCTGAGTTAGTTGCCACAAGAATTTGGGTTTCTATGCCTATAGTCCCAGTACTTGGGAGGCTGAGGTGGGTGGACTGCTTGAGCTCATGAGTTTGAGACCAACCTGAGCAAGAGCGAGACTCTGTCTCTAAAAAATAGCCAGGCGCTGTGGCTGTTGCCTGTAGTCTCAGCTATGTCGGAGGCTGAGGCAAGAGAATCGCTTGAACCCAAGGGTTTGAGGTTGCTGTGAGCTAAGATGCCACTGCACCACTCTACTGAGGGTGACCAAGTGAAAATGTATCTCAAAAAAAAAAAAAGAATTTGGATTTCTGATGCTAAAGATGGACATGATACCACATGTGGGTTGATTTGATCAGTTTATTGTTTTCCTCCTTTGTAAGTTGGTGTTTGGCTTTGAGTGCTCTTTGCCTTTGGTGATCAACATCACTGTGGTTGTGCCTTGCTACAGAGGGTAGGACCCGGTACAACACCCATTGGTGGCCAGAGTCTTCCCTAACCCCACTTTCAATCTGACATTAATGTTGCTGGGAAGGCTGAATGTAGGGAGTGCAGTTTTCTTGTTTTCATTAATGGCAGCCATGGGTTCTTTTTCTTTTGACGTGGTCTAATGTACATGGAGCTTTGGCCTTTTTCTGTAATGGGTGTAGGATTTCTGGTAGCAGTGCAGTACAGTGGGTATCTGTGCATTTTAATCCTTCTGGTCTTGGTAATGTGGCTGTCTCTTTACCTACCCAGGAATGTTATTCATGGCAGCGATTCTGTGGAGAGTGCAGAGAAGGAGATCCATTTATGGTTTCGCCCTGAGGAACTGGTGGATTACAAGAGCTGTGCTAAGGACTGGATCTATGAATGACAGGAGGGCGTACCACAACGCTTCTTTCATCCATGTCCCCTCACTCCCATGGGCACAGGACCAGGCTGTAGCAAACCCAGTTATTTATGGACACTTCCTTATAATTTGGAAGGAAATTCTTGGAGCTGTGAGTACTCCATGTACAGTGTTATGTGCTACCATCAGATTAAAATGTTTCATCATCCCAATGTATGATTTGTTCAGTTGCTTAGTATGTATTGCTGTATTGCTTTGTGTTCTTTTTTCTTCTTCATGTACTCGGGATAACCTGAGCTAATAGAGAGTATAAATACCATATAAATTACAGGTGGTTTCTGGGTTACAGATGAAATCATGGAATGTCTTTAGTTTAGATTTATATGTAACTTGGATTCCTGATGAACAGTGCATATATGGTAATAATAAGCAATACTATAATGGCTTAAAACAATACCTTCTAATGCTGTGATATTAATAATAATAATATCCCTGTACTGTATTAAGTTATGGAAACTATTGTGCTCTTTCTTTTAATTCAGTCAAACACAATATAAATGCATATAAAAAATTTAGATAGGAGATAGAAGAAATTTTTAAAAAGAATATTAAAGGTTAATACTCAGCTAATGTTGCATCAATGTCTTGTTTACTGGAAGGGGCATTTTTTTTTTTTTTTTGAGACAGAGCCTCAAGCTGTCACCCTGGATAGAGTGCTGTGACATCACAGCTTACAGCAACCTCCAATTCCTGGGCTCAAGCGAGTCTCTTGCCTCTGCCTTCCAAGTAGCTGCGACTACAGGTGCCCACCACAATGCCTGGCCATTTTTTGGTTGTAGCTGTCATTGTTGTTTGGCGGGCCCGGGCTGGATTCGAACCTGCCAGCTCAGGTGTACGTGGCTGGCGCCTTAGCCACTTGAGCCACAGGCGCCAAACCAGGAAGGGGCATTTTTGAGGCAAGAAGGTATGCTGACATTAATCAGGAGATGATGATGGACATGGTGCTGGAGAGGATAGAATGTGTGGTGGAGAATCAAGATTTGATTCTGTTGCTGACAGAGGGGAGCTTACTATTGAAGTTAGTTTTTTAAAAAAGGTTTCTAGGGTTGCTTACACAGCTTTTTTCTTTTTAATTATAAATGGCCTTGTCATAGCTGATGTTCTAGCCACATAGTAAACCTTTGTAAACCACTCATGGTTAGGATCTTAGAAAATATTGCTTCAATGAGATGAAAGGCTTCAGGTAATTCTTTTTTTTTTTTTGAGACAGTGCCTCAAGCTGTCACCCTGGATAGAGTGCTGTGACATCCAAAGCTCACAGCAACCTCCAATTCCTGGGCTCAAGCGAGTCTCCTGCCTCTACCTCCCAAGTAGCTGGGCCTACAGGAGCCCGCCACAATGCCCGGCCATTTTTTGGCTGCAGCCATCATTGTTGTTTGGCAGACCCGGGCTGGATTCGAACCCGCCAGCTCAGGTGTTGAGCCACAGGCCCCGAGCCAAAACCAGATTCTCTTAACAGTGAAATATAACAATAGACAGTTAAAGATTAGAAGAGACTT
>CAUYON010097872.1:0-12637 GCA_963573935.1 Arctocebus calabarensis | reverse complement strand
GCCATGAAGCCATGGCCCTCTACCAAGGACGACAAAGTGAGACTGTCTCTTTAAAAAAAAAAAAGAAAAAAAAATTTAAGGCAGAGTATCACTCTGTTGCCCCAGGCTACAGTGCCCTGGCATCATAGCTCACAGCAACCTTAAACTCCTGGGTAGAAGCGATCCTCTTGCCTCAGCCTCCCGAGTAGCTGGGACTACGGGCGCCTGTCACAACACCTAGCTGGTTTTTCTATTTTTACTAGGGACAGGATCTTACTCTAGCTCAGGGTGGTCTGGAACTCCTGAGCTCAAGCAATTCACCTGCCTTGGCCTCCCAGAGTGCTAGGATTACAGGCATGAGCCACTGCACCTGGCTGAGATTAGTTAATTTTCTAAAACACTTAGACTTGCAGCTGGGTGCAGTGGATTACACCTATAATCTCAGCTACTGGGGAGGATCACTTTAGTCAAGAGTTCAAGACAACCTTGGGCAACATAGTAAGACCCTAGTCTTTACAAAAAACAAAATGTTGGCTCGGTGCCTGTGGCTCAACGGGCTCATGTACACCTGAGCTGGCCGGTTCAAATCCAGCCCGGGACTGCCAAACAACAATGGTGGCTGCAACCAAAAAAATGGCCGAGCATTGTGGCGAGCACCCATAGTCCCAGCTACTTGGGAGGCAGAGGCAGGAGACTCGCTTGACCCCAGGAATTGGAGGTTGCTGTGAGCTGTGAAGCTATGGCACTCTATCGAGGGTGACAGCTTGAGGCTCTGTCTCAAAAGAAAAAAAAAATAAATAAATTCTACATGTTTATATATAAAAAAAAGTAGCAGGCTGGGGCGGTGCCTGTAGCTCAATGCAGTAGGGCACCAGCCCCATACGCTGGAGGTGGTGGGTTCAAACCCAGCCCCGGCCAAAAATACTGCAAAAAAAAAAGTAGCAGGCCTGACTAAACACTATAGAGGTTTGTTGGTGGTACCTGTAACTCAGTGGGGAGGACGCCGGCCACATACACCAAGGCTGGAGGGTTCAAACCCCACCCTGGCCTGCTAAAATAACAATGAGAACTAAAACAAACATTAGGGCGTTGTGGCCAGCTACTTGGGAGGCTGAGGCAAGAGAATCGCTTAAGCCCAAGAGTTGGAGGTTGTGAGCTGTGATGCCACAGCACTCTACCCATGGTGGCAGCCAGAGACTGTCTCAAAAAACAACAACAACAAAACCCCCCACTATATATGTGTTTAGAAAATAAACACATTTTGGGCAGTGCCTGTGGCTCAATGGGTAGGATGCGCTGGCCCCATATTCCTGGGGTGGTAGGTTTAAACCCTGCCCTGGCCAAACTGCAACAAAAAAATAGCTGGGCATTCTGGCAGGTGCTGGTAGTCCTAGCAACTCAGGAGGCTGAGGGAAGAGAATCACCTAAGCCCAGGAAGGAGTTGGAAGTTGCTGTGAACTGTGACGCCACGGCACTCTACCAAGGGCAATAAAGTGAGACTCTGTCTCTAAAAAAAAAAAAAATTAATAAACATATCCATTTGTTCCATAAGTATTCATTGAGTGTGCCAGATGTAGATTTAGGGTTATGGAATACATCAGAGAATAAGTCAAGTTTTTGCCTGATAGCGCTTATATTCTAGGAGAAGGAACATATGTAAATAAATAATTTCAGGGCGGTGCCTATGGCTCAAAGGAGTGAGGCACTGGCCCCATATACCAGAGGTGGCAGGTTCAAACCTGGCCCTGGCCAAAAAAATAAATATATAATAAAATACATAAATAATTTCAGGGAGTAGTTTGTGCTATCAAGAAAAGTAAAGCAGGCTCAGCGCCTGTGACTCAAGCGGCTAAAGCACCAGCCACATACACCAGAGCTGGCGGGTTGGCCAGCCCAGGATTTGGTTACAACCAAAAAATGGCTGGTATTGTGGTGGGCTCCTGTAGTCCCAGCTACTTGGGAGGTGGAGGCAGGAGAATCACTTGAGCCCAGGAGTTGGAGGTTGCTGTGAGTTGTGATGCCACAGCACTTTACTCAGGGCGACAGCTTGAGGCTCTGACTCAAAAAAAAAAGAAAAGTAAAGCAGCTAGGGATGATGGCTCCTACCTGTAATCCTAGCACTCTGGGAGGCTGAGGTAAGTGGATTGCTTGAGCTGCTCAGGAGCTCCAGACCAACCTAAGCTACACGGAGACTCCGTCTCTACTAAAAACAGAAAAACTAGCTGAGTGTTGCTGTGGGTGCCTGTAGTCCCAGCTACTCGGGAGGCTGAGGCAAATGAATCTCTTGAGCCCAAGAATTTGAGATTGCTGTGAGCTATGATGCCACTGCACTCTACCCAAGGAGAAAAAGTGACCCTGTCTCCAAAAAAAATAAAATAAAAAATATAAATACAAATGGGGAAAGGAAGAGTAGATAGAGGAAAGGAGCAACGGGGTGGGGTCTTGGTGTGTGCCACGCCTTTTGGGGGCAAGACACGATTATAAGAGGGTCTTTACCCAACAAATGCAATCAGTGTAACCTGGTTTCTTGTACCCTCAATGAATACCCAACAATAAATTAAAGAAAAAAGAAAACAAATAAACAAAAATATACAAATAAAATTTAAAAAGTGAGGAGTCACTACTAACAGTTTTTTGTTTTTTTTAAGACTAAGTCTTGCTCTTGCTCCGTGGCCTGGATTAGAGTACACTTGCCAACTCAAACTCTTGGGCTGAAGCTATCCTCCCTGCCTCTGACTACCCAGTAGCTGGGACTACAGGTGGGCACTACCATAACTGAATGATGTTTAAGAACTTTTTGTGAAGATGGGGGTCATACTCTTGCTGAGGCTGATCTTGAACTCTGGCCTTGATCAATCTTTTCACCTCAGCCTCCCAAAGTAGGATTATAGGTGTGAGCCACTGTGCCCCAACCTTTGCTAACAGCTGTTGTTGAGGGATGGAACTAGGGAGCCACACAGTAGATAGTTTTTTTCTTTATCTTTTTTTTTTTTTAGACAGTGTTTCACTATGTTGCCCTTGGTAGAGTGCCCTGGTATCACAGCTACAGCAACAAAAACCTCCAACTCTTGGGCTTAAGGGATTCTCTTGCCTCAGCTTGTCCCTGCAGCTGGGACAGCAGGTGCCCGCCACAATACCCAGCTATTTTGTGTGTGTGTGTGTGTGACAGCCTCAAGCTGTCACCCTAGATAGAATTCTGTGATATCACAGCTCACAGCAACCTCCAATTCCTGGGCTCAAGCGATTCTCCTGCCTTTGCCTCCCAAGTAGTTGGGACTACAGGCGCCCGCCACAACGCCCGGCCATTTTTTGGTTGCAGCTGTCATTGTTGATTGGCGGGCCCGGGCTGGATTCGAAACCGCCACCTCAGATGTACGTGGCTAGCGCCTTAGCCTGTTGAGCCATAGGCGCCGAGCTGCAGCTATTTTTTTTGTTGTAGTTGTAATTGTTTAGCAGGCCCAGCCAAGTCTGAACCCACCAGCCCTGGTGTATATGGCCAGTGCCCTAATTACTGAACTATGGATGCCGAGCTGTTTTTTTTTTTTTTTTTATTTGGTTAAAATTTTATTTTTTATTTTATTTTTATTTTTTGAGACAGAGCCTCAAGCTGTCACCCTGGATAGAGTGCTGTGGCATCACAACTCACAGCAACCTCCAATTCCTGGGCTCAAGCGAGTCTCTTGCCTCCGCCTCCCAAGCACCTGGGACTACAGGTGCCTGCCACAAGGCCTGGCCATTTTTTGGTTGCAGCCGTCATTGTTGTTTGGCAGGTCTGGGCTGGATTCGAACCCGCCAGCTCAGGTGTACGTGGCTGGTGCCTTAGCCCATTGAGCCACAGGCACCAAGCCTTGATTAAAATTTTAAAAATTATCTTTGAGATAGAGTCTCACTCGATGTCCCCTATGTTAGAGTGCCATGGGGTCAGCTTAGCTCACAGCAACCTCAAAGTCATGGTTCAAGCGATCCTCCTCCCTCACCTTCCTGAGTGGCTGGGGCTACAGGCTTCCACCACACGCCCAGTTAGTTTTTCTATTTTTCAGTAGAGACAGTGTCTTGCTCTTGTTCAGGATGCTCTGGAACTCCTGAGCTTAAGGAATTCTCCCACCTCAGCCTCCCAGAGTGCTAGGATTACAGGTATAAGCTGCCGCACCTGGCCATAACTGCTCTAGATTTTCTCCTGTGCACTTCTACTCAAAAAAGTCTGAAGGAATTAACAGCGAAAAGAAAAATAAGATTGGCTTGGGGCCTTTGGCTCAACGGGCTAAGGCACCAGCCACGTACACCTGAGCTGGCGGGTTCGAATCCAGCCCGGCCCGCCAAACAACAATGACGGCTGCAACCAAAAAATGGCCAGGTGTTGTGGTGGGTGCCTGTAGTCCCAGCTACTTGGGAGGTGGAGGCAAGAGACTCGCTTGAGCCCAGGAATTGGAGGTTGCTGTGAGCTGTGATGCCATAGAATTCTATCCAGGGTGACAGCTTGAGGCTCTTTCTCAAAAAAAAAAAAAAAGAAAGAAAGAAAGAAAAAGAAAAATAAGATAAAATGAAGGCTGTTCTTGACCTAAAATATCTCCCCACATGCTGCTGCCCCATCTCTGCTTCAATTACTTTTTTTTTTTTTTTGAGACAGAGCCTCAAGCTGTCACCCTGGATAGAGTGCCATGGCATCACAGCTCACAGCAATCACCAATTCCTGGGCTCAAGCGAGTCTCCTGCCTCCGCCTTCCAAGTAGCTGGGACTACAGGCACCCACCACAATGCCTAGCCATTTTTTGGTTGCAGCCATCATTGTTGTTTGGCGGGCCTGGGCTGGATTCAAACCTGCCAGCTCAGGTGTATGTGGCGCCTTAGCCACTTGAGCCACAGGCACCAAGCCTTCAATTACTTTCTTTCTTTCTTTTTTTTTTTTTTTACTTTTGAGACATAGTTTCACTTTGTCACCCTCAGTAGAGAGCTGTGATGTCATAGCTCACAGCAACCTCAAACTCTTGGGCTCAAGTAGTTCTCTTGCCTCAGTCTCCCAAGTAGCTGGGACTACAGGTGCCTGCCACATACCCTGCTACTTTTAGAGATGGGGTCTCGTTCTTGCTTAGGCTGGTCTCAAACTGTGAGCTCAGGCAATCCACCTGCCTCATCCTCCCAGAGTGCTAGGATTACAGGTGTGAGCCACCATGCCTGGCATGCTTTAATTACTTTCCTGATTTGCTTGTACCCTTTTACCTTCTGCCTGTTGCATGGCTTTGCCCCTTTGCCATGCCCCAGTCCCCATGCAGATAAAGCAGGAAGGTGGGAGATGAGTCTGAAGGGGTGGGCAGGGTTGAACTATGATGGCTCTGAAAGCCACACACTAGGGTTTGACACGAAAAAAATTTACATCATTTTGTATACTAAGGACATAATCCAGATTATGTTACCAAGTATATGAGAAAAAACTCAGTCTGAGATCTTTCCCACCCAGAGAAGGGTAGGTGGAGGTCCCAGGACCTCATGCTCTGATACCACAGAAGTCCTTTCCAGTATCTGATCCTCAGTGGCAAACTCCTATGAGTAAAGCACCAAGTCATTTGAAATAGGGTATATTTCATTTCTTAAAAATAAAATTTTTAGCATAGGTAACATCTATATATACTACAAAAATAAACATCTTCATATAAATAATTTATGTGGTATGAGGAGGGTAGGGATACAGAGAGCCTACCCAGAAGTCACCAAGCAGAGGGTACCAGGACTGGCAAAAGGTTGCTCAAGGATCCCGCAGGTGTGGTCTGTTGGGTGGGCAGCAGTGTGGGGCAGAAGGGTGACAGGGCTGCATGGCAGTCTGATGCACTGGCTTTCACCCCCACCTGACACACAGGCCTGAGTGTGCAAGGCTGCTTACAGCCTTGGGGAGGCTGTTCTGTATGGATATCAGGGAAGTCTGTGATAGCTGAGTCAGGGGAGGGGATGCAGCAGCAACAGCAGGGCCCTCCAGGGGTGCATCCTACATTCAATACTCAACCTATTGCCTCCCAGTGACTTTATGTGGCCGAAGCAAGATCTCCATGCTTCAGTTGCACTCTTACCCATTTGCTGGGCATGATCCCCTGGAACCGAAGTTGTCAGAGTCAGTGGCAGCTGGGATGGCAGCAAGGGACCAAGTGGGTTCATCAGAGGCTGGATGGACATAGGCACCAGGCAGTGGGGGTGAGTGCAGGGCCACAGTCATGGGGGTAGTCATTCTGGCAAAACTCTGGGTCAGAGTGAGGAACAACCCCCACCTGAGCCCACCTCCAGGTGAAGCTGAGGGGCTCAGGACCTCAGGGCTCTCTTTGTACATTTGTACCACCTGGAAGGAGATACAAGCCCCAGTGAGCCCAGGGACTGCTGGGTCCACGGTATCTGCAACACCTCCTTTGTGATTACTATGACTGTTGGGAAGCTAGTGACAAGTGACAGGATATTGGGGCCTGGAACAAACTCTGTACATTGCTATGGATCCTAAAAGGCTAAGGTGGGTGCCAAGAAGAAACCAGGAGGGCTGAGGGGCAAGAGCCTGGTGTCTGGGGAAAGGAGAAGGGTATCATTTTCAGTGGGTGGCACCTGCTAGAGAAAGCCCTGACTCTGTCCCTTGCCTGTAAGCAAGGGGGGTGGGGGCTGAGAAAGAGTATGATTACCTCTGGTGGGGGGCCCAGGATGGACAGCAGCACAGGCAGCAGCACAAGTCCATGGAGGAGTCCCAGGAGTATGAGCACTGTCAGCACTACGAAAAAGTACCTGGATGGGGTTGCAAGGTCAGAACTGTGCAGGCTCTGAGGCCAGCACAGGTAGGCCCTGCCTCCTTGCCTGAGGCCCCCCTTACCTTATGATGAAGTCAAAGTTGGAACCAGTGAGCATGAGCAGACCAAGCAATGTAGAGATGGCCCCATCAGTCACAGGAGCAAATGTGCGCTCAAGGGAACAGGCTGCCCGTAGGTTCCGGCTACCCTGGGTGGTCAGGAAGCCCTAGGAGAACAGAGTAGACCTGTAACTGCCCCTCTGCCAATTATGGCCAGCTCATCCATGTCCCCAGATGTTTTTTTTTTTTTTTTTTGAGACAGAGCCTCAAGCTGTCGCCCTGGGTAAAGTGCTGTGGCATCACAGCTCACAGCAACCTCCGATTCCTGGGCTCAAGCGAGTCTCCTGCCTCTGCCTCCCAAGTAGCTGGGACTACAGGTGCCCGCCACAATGCCCGGCCATTTTTTGGTTGCAGCCATCATTGTTGTTTGGCAGGCCCGGGCTGGATTCGAACCCGCCAGCTTAGGTGTACGTGGCTGGCGCCTTAGCCCGCTGAGCCACAGGCGCTGAGCCCCATGTCCCCAGATGTATCAATCCCTAAGGCTCCCCCATATCTTGGCCCACAGGAGGCCAGGTGAACTATGTCCATGGGAGGCATACACGAGTCCATTTAGGTAACACTGTATAGGTATGTCTGGTGAGGTCAGACTCAGATGTACAAAATGGGGCAGGCAAACTATAGCCTGTTTTGTGTATAAAGTTTTGTTGGGTCATAACCATACTCATTACTGTATTGTCTATAGCTACTTCTGTGCTATGATGGCAAAGTTGTACTGGGGATTCTGTGGCTCAGCAAACCTGAAATATTTACTACCTCGCCCTTTATAGAAAGTTTACCAACCTGTGGTGTAGAAAGATAGATGCCAAAGTGGTTAAGAATTATTATTCCTCAGAGTAGCACTTCAGAGGATTTCTAACTCTTCCTTTGTTCTTTTCTGCATATTGGCTTTTTTGTTTTGTTTTCAAGGAGTATATAGTATTCTTAGAATAGTAATAGGGCTATTTAGGGGGAAAAGAAGGGAGTTGTTTGTGGGGTCTGACTGGGTTTGTGTTGGTGCTTCCAGCTGGATTGTGTCCTCCTCAGCTAGAGAACATGCAGCTTTGGGAAAGGCCTGTGTCCTCCTCAGTTCTAGTATTTCTGTCTTTGTGGCCTTTCTTCTTTTAGCCCACATTGCCATCCAGCTACCATCCTGTTTCTCTGATCCCCTCCACAGTAGAGCCATTCAAAAGAATCGTTGATTCTCTTTTTTTACATTTTATTTTATTTTATTTTGAGACAGAGCCTCAAGCTTTCACCCTGGATAGACAGCTATGGCATCACACCTCACAGCAACCTCCAATTCCTGGGCTCAAGCGAGTCTCCTGCCTTCACCTCCCAAGTAGCTGGGACTACAGGCACCCGCCACAACGCCCGGCCATTTTTTGGTTGCAGCCGTCATTGTTGTTTGGCGGGCCCAGGCTGGATTTGAACCCGCTGGCTTAGGTGTACATGGCTGACGCCTTAGCCCGTTGAGCCACAGGTGCCGAGCCTATTTTATTTTAATTTTTTTTGAGACAGAGTCTCACTCTGTCACCCTGGGTAGAGTGCTATGGCATCACAGCTCGCAGCAACCTCAAACTCTTGGGCTCAAGCAATGTTCTTGCCTCAGTCTCCCGAGTGGCTGGGACTGACCATAGGTGCCTGCCATAATACCTGGCTAGTTTTTTTTTTTTTTAAGAAACGGGGGTCTCATTCTTGTTCAGGTTAGTCTTGAACTCATGAGCTCAAACAATCCACTCACCTCGGCTTCCAAGTGTGCTAGGATTATAGGCGTGAGCCACCACGTCTAGCCACTGTCCTTAAACTTTGTTCACTCCTTTGCACTGAAATGGCTGCTTACTTATTTCTTTTTTTTTTTTTTTTGTAGAGACAGAGTCTCACTTTATCGCCCTTGGTAGAGTGCCGTGGCGTCACACTGCTCACAGCAACCTCCAGCTCGTGGGCTTAAGCGATTCTCTTGCCTCAGCCTCCCGAGTAGCTGGGACTACAGGCGCCCGCCACAGCGCCCGGCTATTTTTTTGTTTTGCAGTTCGGCCGAGGCCAGGCTTGAACCCGCCACCTTCGGTATATGGGGCTGGCGCCCTGCTCGCTGAGCCACAGGAGCCACCCTTGACAAAACTTTCAAAGTCAAAACTCTAAATTTAGAGCTTGACACCTGTAGCGTAGTGGTTGCAACATTGGCCACCTGCATCAAGACTGGCAGATTCAAACTCAGCCTTGGCCAACTAAACACCAAAAACAATAACAAAAATGAAATATTAAAATCACTGAAAACCTGAAGAAAACAAGTCAAACTTATTTGTTAAAAATGTATAGGAAACATTGTCGAATATGAGAGGAATTAATTTTGTGTAAATTATGGTTATATGTATGTTCCAATATTATAAAACATTAGTCTGTCCCAAAGTATAAAGTATTAGTTTATCTTAATATATATTAATTTTATTCAAATTCCTAATGTCTTTGGAAATTGAGTACCTTTGGAATAGCAACAGACTTATTAGAACTTCGTTGAAAAAACAAAACATATCTATAAATACTGCTAACCTAGTTTCAAACAGAGCAACTATCAGATTTGTGAAACTAAATTGATTTGTTACAGTTTTGTTTGAAATATTGCTGATTCTTTCTGTGTTGTTTTCCAGAAGTCAAAGAAAACATTTTTTATCTTTTGAGCTATTTGTAGCTTTTCAAGCAATGTATGTACTTATGAGCAAAATTTGAAACATGTATTTTTCTCTCTCTTTGATTTCTCCAGAATTTGAAGGCCATTTGTAAGTATTCTTAATTTCTGACAATACGGTTATTTGCATAAGTTCAATAAGAATCTGTTTTGTTCTATAGGATATGATAAAGACACTGGCTATTTTACCAAAGCTTTGGCTGGAATAGCATTTTCAGAGGTATCCAGACTGCAGTAAGGAATTATGGTTGACTTTATAAGCCAAAAAAGCCCTTTGAAAAACTGGCCAGATACCCGCCATCAGTAACATTTCCTGATCTGTGGTAAGTAACAAAGGTCACTTGCTGATGAGTCCAGGAATCGAAATGTACTTGGAGACCTCAAGAGAAGAGGACTTTACCTAATACAGGTATCTAATGGCACAGATGAAACCTGGACTCGTGAAAGGCTTTCAAGAAAGTCCAGCCTGGGCCCCGCCTGTGGCTCAGCGAGTAGGGAGCCAGCCCTATATACCAAAGGTGGTGGGTTCAAAGCCAGCCTCGGCCGAATTGCAAAACAAACTAACAAAATAGCCAGGCGTTGTGGCGGGCGCCTGTACTCCTAGGTACTCAGGAAGCTGAGGCAAGAGAATCACATAAGCCCAGGAGTTGGAGGTTGCTGTGAGCCGTGTGACCTAAGCCTAGGAGTTGGAGGTTGCTGTGAGCTGTGTGACACCACAGCACTCTATTGAGGGCGATAAAGTGAGACTCTATCTCTACAAAAAAAAAAAAAAAAAAGTCCAGCCTGAGATTCCTTATAAAAGGTTCCAGCAAAGCCAATTTTATTTTATTTCATTTTTTTGAGACAGAGCCTCAAGCTGTCACCCTGGATAGAGTGCTGTGGCATCACAGCTCACAGCAACCTCCAATTCCTGGGCTCAAGCGAGTCTCTGGCCTCCACCTCCCAAGTAGCTGGGACTACAGGCACCCGCCACAATGCCCAGCCATTTTTTTGGTTGCCGTCATTGTTGTTTGGCGGGCCCGGGCTGGATTCGAACCTGCCAGCTCAGGTATACGTAGCTGGCGCCTTAGCCCGTTGAGCCACAGGTGCCGAGCCAGCAAAGCCAATTTTAAAGGAAGAGCCTAGATGGCTAATAATTATTCTTACTGCACTTTATGCAAATAATCAGACCCAGTATACTGAAGGTACAGTTTATTTTGGCAACTAAGTTAGTTCTACTATACTTTGTTTTTAATAAAGAGAAAAGTTAGAGAGAAAAATGATTCTAAGAGAAAAAAGGCTGTGACTCACCTGTATTAAATCCCAGCCTTGCCTGTAATGTCAACTCATAAAATGAGACATAACTGGCTCGCGGCCTGTGGCTCAACGGGCTAAGGCGCCAGGCACGTACACCTGAGCTGGCGGGTTTGAATCCAGCCTGGGCTCGCCAAACAACAATGATGGCTGCAACCAAAAAATGGCTGGGCCTTGTGGCGGGAGCCTGTGGTCCCAGCTACTTGGGAGGAAGGAGACTCGCTTGAGCTCAGGAAGTGGAGGTTGCTGTGAGCTGTGATGCCACAGCACTCTACCCAGGGTGACAGCTTGAGGCTCTGTCTCAAAAAAAAAAAAAAAAAAAAAAAGAGACGTAACTGTTTTACTAAACTAATCTGTTAAGTGAGACTAAGAGACTGGTCAAAAAATATAGAATTGGGTAGTGCTTGTAGCTCAGTGAGTAGGGTGCTGGCCCCATATGCCCAGGGTGGCGAGTTCAAACCCTAGCCCTGGCCAAACTGTAAAAACAACAAAATAAAAAAAAAGTATAGAATTATATACAGTGGTTATATTTACTCTAAAGCCTTAAGACTCAAAAAGATCACCTGTTGGCTACACTAAAATTTGTGCAGTATTAAATGTTATCTACTGTGTCTATATAGATACCTCAGGAAAAAATAAAAATTAGAAAAAGAGTAGTAAAGAAAATCTCCACTGGGGTATTTAACTGTGTTCTGTTTAGTCTTTTGTATCTGTAAACCAAGGTAGAAAAGACTTTCCACTACCATCCTGGCCACACGTACAGCAGTGAAAGTAAAAGGAATCCTCACCTGGAGTCATCACAGCTGGCTGAATAGGACTTCACTGCTCCTTAAGAAGTAGAGGTAACTTTTTTTTTTTTTGAGACAGAGCCTCAAGCTGTCACCTTGGATAGAGTGCCATGGCATCACAGCTCATGGCAACCTCCAATTCCTGGGCTCGAGCGAGTCTCTTGCCTCTGCCTCCCAAGTAGCTGAGACTACAGGCGCCCACCACAACGCCTGGCCATTTTTTGTTTGCAGCCATCATTGTTGTTTGGCAGGCCCGGGCTGGATTCAAACCCGCCAGCTCAGGTGTACGTGGCTGGTGCCTTAGCTCATTGAGCCACAGGTGCTGAGCCAAGTAGAGGTTAACTTTTTAAGACAGTCAACATGCCCTGCTTCGACCACATACTGGGAGCTGGCTGGTCAACGCGGCTGAAGCCTGAGGAAACTCTTCAAGGGACTTGTCTTAATTGGACTTTTGGACTTTGGGAAAAGGGAGAAATGTCACAGGGAAAAGTAAAAACTCATATGTATATTAGCCCACCACCACAGTACTATTAAGGCCTGAGTAGAGAATCCAAGAATAGTCACAGTCCCTAAGACCTCAGTGCTAAAATATCAGCACCTGCAGAAATAAGCTGATATTGAGACCCCAAATTAAGGCAAGGTATGATCCTATCTGGGAATCCCACTAGTTTTAGTGGAAGGAGGAGCCTGACCAACTCCTTAGACATTCTATCACCAGCAGGTCTGCTGAGAAGTTATATGAGAATTTATGAGTGTGGTGTGACAGAGAACTCTGAGGGTGGAGTTAGACCTATCTTCACAGGGTCTAGGGGAGTGTTAGTTTGCCTCCTATGGCTAAGTAGCAGCTCGAGTAAGAAATTGAGGCTGCCCTGGTTAAGAAATGGGTTAGAATTGTACACCTGTGAGTGCTTGAAGACTGACTGAGAGGAGCTACAATAGGTGGGGATTTGCCCCCCCCCCCCCAATTCATGGGTTGAAAGGAATGTCTGAGTGTGCCCTTCTTCTCTGCTCCAACTCTGTCCCCTGGCTATTTTGAGAAAAATT
>CAUYON010097869.1:0-13126 GCA_963573935.1 Arctocebus calabarensis | reverse complement strand
GGTCTCAAGTGCACTTTCCACCATGGTCTTAGGATTCCTACAGGATCAATAGCCAGTTTCAGAGTGTAGACTTCCACTCTCAATTGGTATCATGTGCCCAGCCTGAGGGCATCACCCAGGCCCACAGTGATGTTTAATAGTGAAATATTCTCTCTCTCTCTCTTTTTTTTTTTTTTTGTAGACAGAGCCTCAAGCTGTCATCCTGGGTAGAGTGCCATGGCCTCACAGCTCACAGCAACCTCCAATTCCTGGGCTCAAGCAAGTCTCTTGCCTCCGCCTCCCAAGTAGCTGGGACTACAGGCACCCACCACAACGCCCGGCCATTTTTTGGTTGCAGCCACCATTGTTGTTTGGCGGGCCTGGGTTGGATTTGAACCCACCAGCTCAGGTGTACGTGGCTGGCCCTTTAGCCCGTTGAACCATAGGCGCTGAGCCAATAGTAAAATATTCTTATCATAAATATCTCACCAAGAGGCATAAATCCCAATGGTATCTTTCTCAATGTACCTATTCCATCAAATGTCCAATTTTCTTTTTTCCCCTATTTTCCATCCCAACTAACTCCACTTCTTCTCATTTATAAGCATATCTTACATTAAACAAAATCCACAAGTGCTGGACCCCAATCCTCTTAGCAAGTATCATAACTGCCTTGGAGGCTGGTTCTTTTATGGACCAGTCAATTGTATATATTCAGGTCATTCTGACCCAAGGTAGCATGAGTTGACATAGTCCAGAAGCCCTGGACAGTATGAACTAAGATGAAGATTCAAAAAGTATCTTAGGAACCAATAGGGCCCCAAGCCTGGATACGAATTCAACCTACCCTTACTCTTAAAGGACTCTTAGGGTAAGCTCAGTGTGCTGGGTCCTCACTGTATTAGCCAGGTGTCACAAGACAGCCAAATACTAAGAGGACGTTCTGACGTGTCACCACATCTCTCAAATCCAAAAGTAGCTAAGAACATTAACAGGGCCTGTAAGGCAGTCAGCAGTGTGCACGCCTCCCTCCTTCATTTCTGGCCCACTAAAAACTTCAGCTAAAACCATACGCTAACTCTTAAACCAAAACTATCAGAAAGCTATGTATGACATAATTCCAGATTATCATGGCAAGTGCGAAGTTTCAGAACACCTCTTTTACAGGCTTATTAAATCTCTCTTCTTAATTAAGTCTTTCCTCAGATGGTTAGCCTCCATTGTTTCTCTGAGCCAATCCAATATTCAGGACCATTTTCCTGTAAACTCTGGACATAGCAAGGTGACCCTACACATCATCATAATTTCTCAAGGAAATTCACCTTTCAATTAACAAAGACAGATCTATCGCTATCACAGCAAGAAATTCTGTTTTTAATTGGCTGCATGAGTAATAAAGCAGAGCAAATGTGGAGTTATCACTCTAAATTGTTTACATTTACAATAACAGTTTCAACGAAATGTCTTCATAAAAGTGTCAGATTTATGTCTGACGTAACAAAATACATTCAATGGCTAATGATATATTCCTTAATATCTTGTGTTGCCATCACATCATTATTGGTTCTAACAATACCTAATTGCAATAATAAATACCTAGTTTGGGAGATTTGTTTATTTTCTAATTAGACTTTTTTTTTTTTACATTTCTATTCTGTAATTATTCATGAGTAATTATTGTTAGTCACAAAACAGAATTATCGTTAAGCCTGTATAAACTGCAGCCAGTTTCTTGTTGGAAAAAGGAATTAAACTTTTCCTGTTTTATGTTCTAATTAACTTGTTTCTCTATTTTGAGGATTTGCCCAAAACACTGTTGAAGGAAAGTGTAAAGTAGAGGCTGATAACTCCAGAACATTTTTTTTATATAATTATAAATTCACTGTCTGGAAGTTAAAGAGTTATGTAATCAGAGTTTAATTCCCAGGACCCACTCAGAACCAAATAAGCTTTTGTCCAAAGATTCTTGTTTGGTCGGAGGTCTGCTGTTAGGCCACCACAGCCGTCTTCCTGTGTGTCAAGCTACTGAGCCAACAGCAGCAACACTCAAAGCCTTTGTAGATCTGTCCTCAGTCTCAGTTCTCCCACCATCTTTTTCTCACCAGCCCATATAAACATTCTAGCCCATCCACATAAACCTCCCTTTCCCTTTAGGTCCTTCCACCTCCCTACCTGAGTATATATAGTCCTTTCTTCCTGGAATGACATTCCTCTCCCCCCCTCCAATCTCAAGGGCTCATACTCATTAATTCAAATAACAATTTCTCCCTGAAATTTTCCCGATGCCCTTATGGAACTTCCATCTGTCCTTCATACTGTATAAATACCCCTTTAACATTATCACTTACCACACTGGACTTTATGCCATTTCTTAACGGTGTCTCCCAGTAGAGCTACTGGTGTACTTCTTTTATTTTTCAATCCTTGCACTTGAAAGTTGTGAGAATCAACCCTGCCTGCAAGGTTTAACCAAACACTTCCATATTCCATGCTATGAGCAGACATGGAACCATATTCCATGCTCAGAGCATCCCCGGTGGAATTGACCAGCTGCCCACAAGGATAGCCTGGGTGCATAACCCATGCATTTTAGTGTAGTGCCAATGGTTGAAGCCAAAAAGGGCCACACCAGATTCAGACAAACCACAAAAAGAACTGAGAAGCTGCAGGTAGCTGTGACATGCCCTTTATTCAACTCATAGTGGTTGGCAAGCAGGCACGGGGGCATCTACCCTCATTCATCATGAAGGGCAGGTGAGCTAGCATAGAAAGCTTCATTTCCCCACAGGCACAAGCGTTGCATTGGAGCCTGATAGCGTAGAACAGCAGGGGCTCCAAATTAAACACTAAAAGCGATTACTTGGGAACACATGGCACCTGCTGGCTTAATCATAGTTATTTAGAACAATTGGCTCTTATGGCCTTTAGGTGAGAAAGCATGGTGTAACTCATCTTCCCCACACTTCGTTTTTCCCCTTCCCTATTCACTTTTCCCAGTCCTAATTCCATTCCCAAATTACCATCAATTTAGTGGCTTTAAACCAATAATTGACTTAAGGATTTATTCTCTGGCTATTCTGGAAACCAGAGACCCCCCAGGCAATGTCACTGGAGTAAAGTTAAGGTGTCCAGAGGGTTGGTTTCTTCAAGTGACAAGAGGGGAGAATTCGCTTCCTTGCCTTTGCTAGGAGGCGCTTTCCTCAGCTTGTGACCCTTCCTCAAATCATTCCATTAAAAGATAAAATTCAGTTTAAAACTCTCAATTGACTTTATTTGCAATCTTAGAATCAGGCAACACTTCGTTCCATAAAATGGTACAAGATTTCCAGTAAGTTGAGCAGAGGAGGCTGGCAATATAGCCAGAAAGGGGCTGAAGAAAGCACAGAAACAAAGACCAGATTGGACATTTCAAAGTTACTTTCCTTATAACTCCAGGACAGTGAGACTAAACGATAGACAGATAACTGATTGGTTAACACCAGCTTACTTCGGGTTAAGGATTTAAACACAGGAAACATCATTATGCTGCCTGAAAGCGGCCACGTGGGAAAACCAGGCTGTTTCCTCTCTCTCCTAACTTCTGGGAAGGCCAGATTAACAGCTCAGTTTTACTTTGGTGAGGTGGAACCTCAGCATGAGTGACCACATTTTGATTTCTAGTCTGGTCTGTTGGGCCTTGGTGCAGGAGCTTAGTCCAAAACAATGGCCTCCTGTAATTTTTATCTGATGACCCCAACCCCTCTCCTATATCCACCTTTAACCCTCTTGCCTTCCTCTCATAAATACCCTGTGGTTGCATTTAAGGACTACCTGGATAATCCAGGATAATCCCCTCCTATCAAGACCCTTAATTTAATCACATTGCAAAGTCCCTTCTGCCATGTAAAGGGACAAGATCTGGAGATTAGAATGTGAGTATCTTTTTGAGGGGGGGTGGGAAGGGCGTTTATTCAGTTTACCACACAAGGGATCACTTCCAAAACTAATTTACCACAAACATGTTCATTTTTCAAGATCCATATTTGAGGGCTATCCAAGCTAAAACAGAATCCAAAGGAAATAAACTACTCAAGATGGGAATACTTCTTAATAATAAAAGCTACTGATCGACAAGACATGTTTAGAAAGAGAATACAGGTTTACAATGAGGAGGTCATTGGCAGACTTGGCAAGAACATTTCCAAAGGGTAATTGAGAAATCACAATGAATTCAGAGTTAATTCTCAGTGTTACCCAAAGATGTAAATGCAGACCGAGCTTGACATCAGCCTGTGCTTGTTCAGAAACCATGGACATCTACATGTATAAACTCTTTGCAAAGTAGATGCTCCAAAATAATTATTACATAGAAGAAAAAGCCAATAAAATCTGTAAATGCAACTGAAATGAAATAATCATGAAGTAGAGAGAGAAAGAAGCTTAGAGATCTGCTTTTGGGGCTTGAAGGCCTTTGTGGGTCACCTGGGAGGCTGCTAGAATGCATCAGCTGGTGCCAGATGGGGCCCCTGAGTCTGCATTTCTTATCAAGCTTCCGATGCTTGTGGTCCTACAGGAATCTAGTCCAGTGGTTCCAAATCCTGCTGTGATGGGGAATCACCTTGGGAACTTTCAAAATACATCATGGTGCCAGATCCCCATACACAGGATTTTTTAAATGGAGGAAGTGAAGCCCCAGCACTGTTGTGTCATTGTGTTGTGCTATTTTTTTAGGTCCTTGGATGATTCTAACAGGTAGGTATGACTGAGAACCATTGGTCTAGACCAACCTCTCATTTGGCAGATAAAGAAGCTGAGGAATAGAAAGGGTGGGTTAAAGCTCAAAGCCAAATAGCAAGCACCTAGCAGACCTGAGAGCAGATCCCTGAGTGCCTCCTGCCTCTGAAGGCAATGCTTTTTGCTGCACCAAAAATTCAGGAAAAATGGAGGAGACACGTTTGCATTTAGACACAGCCTCAGTGATCCCGGGGAGTGAGTCGGGAGAGATGACTCAGATGTGAATTCCCTGCTGACTCCCATTTTCATCCCCTTGGGCAGTGTGTGGGAGAGGTATAACTGCATGAAGAGAGCATTGTCAAAGAAAATATCCTGGCTGATCTATTTTAGTTAAAACAGCTTTCTTCCCCCCAGGTACTGTGAGATTGCTTGTCTGTCAGGGTGTTGGCCTTAAGCGGGAGCTGGGCACCAGGGAAGGTGTTTTCAGTGGAGGGAGAAAATAGAAATGAAAAGGAGGGCTAAGCCACGGGTGCTGGGAGCGGAGGGCGTGAGCGCTGTCTGCTCAGAGGTGTGTTCTTCATTGCAAATATCTCTGGGCTAAAGCAGATCCTCTGCTTCCACTGCGCCAGTCGAAATTAGCATTTCTCACGTCCCAGGATTTGCCTCCTGTTATTCAGAGGATCGCACTAAACTCATCCAGATATTCTGAATTTTGTTATGAGTTTATGCTCGTTTAAAAATTCAGGCTGCTCTCTGGAAGGAGTGGACGAATCTGAATAACAAATAGTATGTGCCAGAAACCAAATGTCATGACCTGGGCTGTCCCTAAAGAGCACAGGTTAATGGTGATGGAAAAGGGCTGCAGACGTAGCTGAGCCTCACCAAGGGAGAATCGCATGTGTCACCAGTGGCAAGGGAAGAAGGCAGGAGGACAGGATCCCAGGGGAAAAGTAATTGGAAAAATAAAATTGCCAGTTACTTGTGAGGAGGGTAAGTTTTTCCAAACTGGTTCAAAATTCCTAACTTGAAGACGATGACTCGTCTCTCCAGTCCAGAACTTGTCACAATGGGAGCCACGTTGCACATCGACATGTCCCTGAATTCCGTTCTTCTCACTTAATGGTAGGTGACATGGATGTGTCACTTTCCAACCCAGATTTTCTTTATAGGATCCTCTATCCAAATGTTAATGTACCTATAAGTCACCTAGAGAATTTGTGGCAATGCAGATTCTGATTTAATGGGTATTATCATTGCTGGCGAGCTCCTCAGGTAATGCTAATGATCCTCTCAAAGCAGGAAAACATCTTTTACTTCCACCCTTGCGGCCTTTCTCTGAGCCAGTCCACATGGCCCGGACCAGGCAGCTCCATGCTGTGGTGGGGTGTCGGGAAGAACTTGGGGACAGCAGGTGGGCATCTGCCGCCACTATGCCAGGTTTGGCTTGCACTTTGGACAAAGGGACCTTCCTCCTGCCTTCGTCTTGCTTTACCCCAATACACACAGAACTTACTGAAATCGAAGCTCAGAGAGGAAAAGAACATCTGATCTCATCTGATCTCACCCATAAATCGCCTTCCTACCTTAAAACACACCCACGAACCAGGCTTCTGCAAGGCCCCTGATCTCTCATTCTTAGAGAGTCTACTTTAGAAAATTCGTAAGTTATTTCTCTGCCCCTGAGATGTTAACTCCTTACTCCACATGGTAGCTTTATAATGAAGAAAGTCTCCCTCTAGGACCCAGGAGCCACACCTTTCAAATGTAAATGTCAAAGTAGCTCCCTTACCTCCCAATTCCGAGGGAGTATAGGAGCCTAACCTCCCCCCCAGCACTAGCTTCAGGTTGTAAAACTACCTCTTGTCATGAAGATAGAAAACATTTATTTTTCCTTTGGAAAGGGCCAATTAGCAAACACAGATGGCCTGTGAATGCCCCACCCCAGCTCTCAACATCCCACCCACCCTTTCTGTCATAACTGAGTTCAGACTGTGTTCTGGTCTCTGTCCAACTGTATAATAATAGCCTTCATTAAAGTCTCCCTTGTGGGCGGTGCCTGTGGCTTAAAGGAGCAGGGTGCCCCCCCCATATGCCGGATGGAGATGGTGGGTACAAACCCAGCCCTGGCCAAAAACTGCAAAAATAAATAAATAGTCTCCCTCGCCTGTTTAACTTTGTTCAGCAGAATTTAGCTTTGATAAGGCACATACACACAAACGCAAAAATTATCATTTTTAAATTTATGTATATAGTATATATTTTCATATACTTATATTTCATTTATTTCCATGTATTTACATACGTGTTTATGTATGTAAGGCTTGTCCACTTGTTCCACATCGTAGGGCTTTGGTGAGGCCTTCCAGTATGTGCCCTATTTTTACATCCATTCTCTTCTTCCCAAGACCTGGCAATAAAATGAACTTGACAACAAATTCTCTCCACTATTCAATGAAAAAGTTAGAGAAAGACAGTCTAATTCTTCCCATTGTGTTTATATTGAAATCTGAAATATATATACTACACAGGACTATGTATTTAATCAAGAGACAATGAGATTACAAACAGGATTTCTTTAATCTTCTTCCAACAATGTCTGTTTTATGCACCTTTCTGTGCATTTTTGGTGTCCTTGACTGTCTTTCATTACCTGGAAGAGCCCTTCAGTTTTTTCCCCTCTTTTTTAAATTAAATCATAACCATGTACATTAATGCATAATCGCCCGTTAGTTTGTTGAAAGAGAACTCATAAAAGGATCTTTGGAAAAGTGCCTGAAGAAAGTGTCCACTCTGGGAGTTAAGTCCAATTGTATGGAGAAGTTCATCATTAGTATGTTGGGGAAAAGAAAAAGGGAATGAAACAAGATAAAGGAGGGAGGAATGTCTAAGAATAAATTAAATGGCCTCATGTTGATTGGAAAGTAAGTAAGTTATGTCTGTCCAAGTGAGTTATGTCTGTTTTATCTGAAAGCAGGACCTATAAAGGATTAGGTGAAAGGGATCAAAATAACTACAGCAAATGTGCATTTGGTTCAGAAGACAGGCATGTTAATAGAGGGAGATGTGTCCATAATATGTGACAGCTAGTGTTCGAATGTGCACCATGCCTTGTGTGCTGATAGGTATGGACAGGTAACCACTGCCCACATTAAGAGAGTTGCTTAAAGCCTTTTAAAACCAGCACTAAGATGTCAACACTTTCAAAAAAGATTTTTAATGATGCAAATTCCAAATTGCCCCCTGACTTGCTCTAAGCAGAATAAACAAAGCAATAAGCCCATTAGAAGGTACTTGTAAGACATTTAGGTTTTAAGAGCCTTGCTGTGATGACTATGAAAATTGAACTAGTTCCTGCTTAGAAAGGGTTTTTGTTACTCTTTAGTTTAAGTCAAAGCTAACAGTGCTAGTCGTTTTGGAAGAATCATGATTATTCCCCCAGAAGAACCCACGCTTTTCCAAATAGTAATGAACAGATCACTATTTGTGAAAGATAGTATGTGTCACTTCAACATACTTATTCATATGTGGATCTGCTGTATCATCCAGAAGGTCACCAGGATGGCTAAATAATAGAAAGAAGAGCTTCAGGGGTGACATCAGTTGTAAGCTAGGAAGAAAAATTCTCCAGCACGGACTTAAGGTGATCTCTCTCAGAGGAGGGGGAGGACTGGTTGGGTTTATTCCTCACAGAGCCCACATCACACATATTCAGCAGGTAGGAGAGAAATTGTACACATTTATAAGGGGAGCAGAGCACATGCAGGTGGGGTAAACATGTATGTAACATGCATCCAGGCAGGCATGGTTTCTCACGCCATTAATCCTAGCACCATGGAGGCCAAGGCCGGTGTACTGCTTGAGCTCAGGAGTTCAAGATTAGCCTGAGCAAGAGTGAGACCTCATCTTGAAGAAGAGGAAGAGGAGGAGGAAGAAAACAGGATGCATCCAATGTTCATTGTGTGGCAGGATTTAGCATTAAAATAATGTGACAGTTGGGTCTTTAAGTCAAAAAGTGAATTATAAGACTCAAAGGTAGACTGTGCACAGACTCTGTAAATGGGCTGAAACTGGGGTGTTGGGCACAATTGCTTATCAAGAAAAGAATGTTTGTAGGGCCAGCTAATCCTCTGTCTAATCAGAGTTGTAGTGGTCTGGGCTGTGAATCAGAATTGATAGCTCCCACCGTTAGGCATTAGGGCTATAGAGATTTGCTCTTCCAACAAGGCCCTGAACCCTCAACCGATAGGTCACTTGGTTTTCTTAGCCTTGTTGTCTACCCATCTTAGTTGATAAAGGAGTGTCTATTTTGCTCTCTCAGACTGTGGCTCCTTAGTTTGCTCTTCTTATTCCAACTACCAGATAGTAAGACAGCAGGAGCATAGTCCCAAAATGTGACTGTAGGGGGCCAGAATCTGCCATACAAAATATACCTCTTTAGCATAAGGATTATTTTGAGCTGGTTATTTTAATAAACCGCAGACACAAGAGAAGCTCTGAAAAGTTTCACTTTTGTTGGTGAAATGTACATCTATAAGTAAAATGGAAGCGTGTCCCCCTTTCTGCACTGGAGGAGAGAGAAGACTAAATGGTGAGAGTCTTAGTCAACGAACAGGACAGGCAGAGGCCTCCAACGCTTCACAAACCTCACCCTTGCTTTCCAGTCAACCGAGCCTTTCCCCCACATCCTCCTTGGTTTCAGAGAACATGGTGGTGAAGCCTGAAGCCTAAGTGCTCTAGAGACTTATTTCTCTGGGTAAAGGAGGTATACAGGTTATTAAACTTGTGTTTGTTTTTCTCTTATAAATCCTTGTTGTTGTTACAGAAAGTCCCAGCTAAAATCTCATGAAAGATAAAAGAGAAAATTATTTTTTCCCCCCTAAAGCACCATATCCTCTAAGTTCCATACCAAATCTGTTGCTAATTATAAAGAATTTCAGCCTCACTCCCAAGAATAAGGAAAACAAAGGTTTAGATTTCCCCCTTCTCTTCAGTCTGGAAGTCCAGAGGGAGAAGCTGCTCTTCAGTAGTCCCACTGAATATAACAATTGCAACAGGTTAAAGGAATCTTTTTCTGCTTGCTGAGCTAAAGTAGATATTGTATCTACGACCTCATTTTATCAGTAAATGACTCACTTAACCATGGAGAAGAAAAATTTGGATTAATATATTGATATGATCATTATAATAACAGCACTGTGGTGACCTTGCATTACCTGTATCTGTAGGAGACTAATACCCACCTCCCCGAGTCGCCATGACTAGAACACAGGGACTAGAGCACTCTGCCGGTGCGGGTCCTGAGCCCCCGCAATGCTCTTGCTCTCTGACTATCTGGCAATTGGAGTGAGTATCACGCAGGATCTCATCTGCACCATTGGAAACTAGCGTCAATCCAGCCTGATCTGAACACACTTAAATTATATGTAAACTGCATCGTCCTTTGGTTGGCTGGTTTTACAAACCCTCCTGGGCTGGCTCTAGCACAACAGTGAGATTCCAAGGTGAAAAGCTTCTAGAAGCTCCACACCCTTGAGGGCAAAGCATCAGTTACAATAATCATCCTTGTCAGCACAGCAGGGCCCCTGTCTCACACAGCTGCCGGCGCCCAGCTCCGGACAGCATTAGACAAGTATCATTTTGTCAATTAACCTTTTTTCATTCTTCGTTTATTAGGAAGCAAATGCGTTTCCCAAACAGAGAGGGCTTTTACTTTTCTGACATGGCACTTGCAGCTCTGAACACAGCCTACCTGCACTTTCCCCTGACAACAGAATCTGTGGCTCCGCTCTGGCAAATTGGATAACCCTGTGTCCTGCCGCATAATAAAATCATTTTAATTTATGGAAGGCCTTGATTTATTTAACGTAAAGAGCAATAGATGTCATGGTGTTGAACTCAACTTTTCCTATCCAACGGGTATGAGAAAGGAAAGAACGTAGATATGTTGTCTGTGATCAGTGACGGGCAGCTCCCCCTGCTTCACCTCCTCAACCCTCCTTATCAGGCCCACAGGCCAATGCCACAGTGTGCACACATCTGAAATTCACCTGATATAAACAGTGAAATGAACTGTAGTCCCTATCTGCTTCTTCTATCTTAATATGCCCCCCAGTCTTCTAATGAATATGAAATAACAGGTACTACTGTGCCCCCACCCGCGATGGGCTAAGTTGTGGTCTGTGCATTCACCATTGCATTTAACTCCCACAATAGCCCTGTGAGTTTGTTATTATTACCTCCATTTTACAAGTGAAGAAATTGGTAAAAGTACCGTAACAAGGCAGTGTTTAAGGCCAAGACTGGAGCCCAGGCTGCCCTGACCATCACACACCATGTGCCCTTCAATTCCTACTGTGCCTTAGACTATAGCTACTTTTCTATAAAAACATAAATAAGAAGGAAAGGGAATCTTCCACTAAATAACCTGCCTTTGATTGCATGCGATATCCACTTAGAGGGGGAAGGCGTAGTTAATAAATATAATCAGGAATAAATTCGACTGGACAGCGCTATTTCAGATCCAATGGCAATATTGGGCATGATACTAACATGTGTAAAATTCCTTGAAGCACAGCATATTTACTCAGGCAAGGAAATTGAAATTATGTTATACATTCAATCAGTCTAACAGGGAAAAAACTTTGAATGAAAGTAAGCAAATGCTTACTAACTCAGTCCCCTTGTTATAAAAGATGGTGTCAGATTCAAACTCCTGTCCATAGTGGCATGGCCAGCAATGCCCATCTTTCTCTACTCTCCCTTTCCTTTCTCTCTGCTTGGAACGTTCTATTCTGTTACCATGGTCCGTTCCTTTTCATTCCGTTCCCTCCCTTCCCCCCGGGCTGGTGCTGAGATTACCCTTCTATTGTTGTGGCCATCCTGAAATCCCCTCTTTGTCCTCCACCTCCCACTACCCTATCCACCTTGTCACCCTGCTTTCTCTTCCCTTTCTTGCTATCATTTTTCTTGCTTGAGCTTTCCTGCCTTCCTGCCGGTGGACAGTTACAACTCTCATTTTCTCTCTCTGTTTATATTCTTGGTGAATTGAAGCCTCAATTTGAAACTATAAAACTTGGTCCTGTCTGGAGCTCGATACCACCCTGAGCAAAAGTGAGACTCTATCTGTACTAAAATTAGAAAAAATTAGCTGGGCATTGTAGCAGGTGCATTGTAGCAGGTGTTTATAATCCCAGTTACTTAGGAGGCTAAGGCTGGAGGATTGCTTAAGCCCAAGAGTTTCAGGGTACTGTGAGCTATGATGCCACAGCACTCTACCCAGGGTGACAGAGTGAAACTCTGTCTCCAAAAAAAAAAAAAAGTTAGTAGTGTCTGGAGGGTAAACACACCCTGGTTTTTTTTTTTTTAAAGATCTCTATTACTCACTTTTAAAAAATAATTAATCCTTGAGAAGTTGAGAAAATTCAAATCAATTATGCTGGTCTTATAGAAAGAAAACAAAAATGATGGTCTGTGGGCTTTTATACCTTCTGAAGCAACCCTTAACAAATTAATAAATGAATCTCCCTGCTCTGGCTATGTTGACCTTATTAGTGATTTCAGTGGGACAAACATTGAGGGACGTGGAAAGGCATATAATTTCTAGGTCCATAAGGAAAAAACACTCAAAAACATTAATGTTTGCCAAGTAGACTAAATCAGAAGGAGAAAGAAAGACATTTTACTAGCAGTAGAATTATAAATCATGGAGAATAAAAATAGAAACTATAGGAAAGACATTCTTATAATCCTAGCTTTGGATGTTACTGCAAATGATTCTAATCACCAAGTTATCATTATTAGTATTATTATTGTTATTACCCATAATAAACATGTGCCGGCTGCCAACAGGATGCCAAGCTCTGTGCAAGAGAGAATTAGGTTCAGTCCCTGCAGTGCAGGCTTACAACAGATTATAATTGCAATAGAAAGTCATATTAACAGCAATTCAATATTTTATTATGAAAATAACATTGTTTCTCTCCTCTCTCTGGGTTTTCTCCCACCAAGTAGAAGACTGACTGAGAATGATGGTTCCCGTACTATAAAGCTAATAACTTTCCCACTAAGAATTTCCCCTCTGCAATTTCCCATCCTCAAACATTTCTTTGCTTCTGCTCTCACAGGATCAAGTAGGAACATCCTACACCTGTTCAATTTTCTACTTTGGGATCAAGTCGATTTCTGATTTAGGTCAAGTTCACTGATTTTACGACAGTGATTTTCAAAGGCTGATTTGAAATGGGTCTTGAAATCCATTTATTTTTTTTTTAATAATTTTATTGAATCATAATTATGTACATTGGTGCAATCACAGGGCACGATTCATATACATTAAGAAATATTTTGATCATACTGTTACAGATATCCTTCATGGCATTTCCTTGATCACTATATAAAGAGTTTCACGCCAAAATTTTAATTAAAATAATGGAAC
>CAUYON010097866.1:0-12415 GCA_963573935.1 Arctocebus calabarensis | reverse complement strand
CTCACTTTATTGCCCTGGGTAGAGTGCCGTGGCGTCACACTGCTCACAGCAACCTCCAGCTCTTGGGCTTAAGCGATTCTCTTGCCTCAGCCTCCCGAGTAGCTGGGACTACAGGCGCCCGCCACAGCGCCCGGCTATTTTTCTGTTTTGCAGTTCAGCCGAGGCCAGGCTTGAACCTGCCACCTTCGGTATATGGGGCCAGCGCCCTACTCGCTGAGCCACAGGAGCCACCCTTGAAGAGTGTTTGCAACAACTAACTCATTCTTAGTTTTTGTGGACCCCCTCTTAGGTGGCAGAGCCATCCACCTCTGCCTTATCTGAATATGTTCTCCTCAGATGAAGAACGTCCAGTGGTTCCCTTTTGGCCACAGGATAGGTCTAAACTCCTTAGTCATAGCCTTCCCCCAGCTTCCTTCACTGTTACCCTTTCCCAGCTGTGCTTTCGTTGACCCAGGGGTTGGAAAACTGGCCCAGGGGCTAGATACAGACTACAACCTATCAAAAGGAGAATGATATTTCATGACGTGTGAAAATTACACGGAACTCAAACTTGAGTGGTCATTAAGTTTTATTGGCACACACCACACCGTTTGTTTTACCTCTTTCCAAGCAGTGGCACAGTTGAATAGCTTAGACAGGTGTCAAATGGCCCACAGACCTGAAATATTTGCTATGCTATTTGGCCTTTTGCCAACTCCTCTCAAGCCGCACCAAGCTTGCCATTTTTCCCAACTCACAGTGCCCTTTCCCACTATTAACTTCAACACACTTCTCCCTGCCAGGTATCTGTTTCCCATGGGACAGATTCTCTCTCATTGTTTACTGAATCCATTACAGATTTCCTTAGCCACCAGCCCCTCACACCGACAGCTCTGACTGGGACATCTTCCTCTCATGCCTCTAGCAAACTTCCAATCAGCTTTCAGGATCAAATCCAATCTCCCCTCTAACACATCTTTTTGAACCCTCTGGGCAGAACTACCATCTCCTCTCTGCTTCCTTAGTGCTTTAGATGTAGCTTAGTGCTGCTGTGAGGGATGGGGTAAGGTGCCCTGTCCAGAGCTCAGACAGCTGTGTGGGGCTCCCCTTCCTCCCTCCCTACACGCTATACCCTCTCTCTTCTCATTGGCTTGGGAAGTAATTGTTTCAGCTATAGTATGAGTCAGACAATACGAGAGCACTCATTTTATTGAACTGATAAGACTCAGTTTTACCCTGCAAATAGAATGCTTACACATGTTCCTCCAAAGCATTGGGTGCTTCCACTATAGAAGTTTGCACATTAGATCTTACCTAGAAAGTTTGTCACTAAACTAGGCTCCTGGGAGAAGAAGAGGTGTCTTCCTTATCTTTGTATGTCTAGCTCCAAAACAGGGCAGGTACACAGCAGGTGCTCCATAAATGTTGATTGAATTGAATTGCATGGAGGTGCTTACCTTACAGCAACAACATGAGAAAAGACATATTAATTCAACATAAGGAGAAACCATTAGTTTGAGATATGCTAAGGCACAGTGGGGTCTTCTGTGTCTACTGAACTTTTCTGGTAAAGGTACATTTATAGAGAGAATTCAAGCAACAGTTGGAAGGGGCAGTGGTCTTTGGGCTCGGTCACCTCACCCCTTTAGAAACTGAAGTATCTGAGTCTTTCTCCCTCTGTATCAGGGGCTTCAGTGTGGCTGCATTTGTGAGCTAACGAGCACCTGTTCCCTTGACCCTTGCCACTCAAGCTGTGGTCCCTGGACCAGCTGCACTTTACCCAGCCCTTCAAGGAATTCATTTGCACTGTAAAACCAAGAAGCATTTTTCTAGTGTGCATAGAGGATACAAGCAAGGAAATGGTTTCCTCATCTTGTCAGAAGCCCAGTATTCCAAATTATGTAAACTATGAGGGTCATGGACTCAGCCTAGAAAAAGGCATCAGTGCATAACTTCCCAAGGGGAGCACCTGGACGGTGGCTGTAGCAATATTCAGCACTGAGGTATGTATCACTTTTTATAGGATGAGTTCATGGACTTAATTGTCTCACCTTATATACTACACTGATGGGTCTCAGTAAAACCTAAAGGGTTAAGATTTTTCCCAATCCTAAAATGAATGAAGGTTTCTCTTATTTCCAAAGCGCTATGCTATAATGTATTCTGCCTAGTTACCGCTGTTCTATGGTGCTCTTTAATTCAACTAATATTTACTAAATACCTAGTCTATGCCAAGCACTGTCCCCCAAACCAGGATGTGGAGTTCACACAAGCTATGAACAATCCAGAGAAGGTCACTGGTGTCAATGAACTTAGATTGTAGCAGGGAAAGGCACATAGTAGAAAGTACATGAAATAATTTCATGTAAGCCCTATTGAAAGAAATGAAACAGAATGATGTAATAAAGAATATGGGGGGGAGTGGATAAGAGTAGCTACATAAGAGGGGGCAATCAGGAAAGGCTTCCTGGAGGAAGTGACATTTGAGGTGAGTCCAGAATGAGGAGGAAAAGCTAAGCATAAATCAGAGAGGAGAGTATTTCAAAGGAACATCAAATGCAAAACCATGAAGGTGGAATAAAGTAGATTTTGTGAGAAAGAAGGCCAGAGGAGCTGAAGTATTGTGAAGGAGGGACAGATGGCCTAAGCTGATGCTCAAAGGTGGACCGGGCTGAGATTGTGTGGGGCCTCAAGCTTTTCATGGGTGTTTTTCCTATAAGCAAGGGGATGGCATAATTTGCTTTACACTCAGAAATGGAAAAGATCATGTTAGCTGCTCCTGGAGAAGCGATTGTTGAAGGGCAAGTATAGAGGCAAAGCAGGTAAATAAAATGCTAATTAGTAATAGAAAACTGGGCTTTGAAAATAAAAACATTTGTGCTTCAAAGGATACATAAAGAAAGTAAAGAAGGACGGCGCCTGTGGCTCATCGAGTAGGGCGCCAGCCCCACATACCAAAGGTGGCGGTTCAAGCCCGGCCTCGGCCGAACTGCAAAACAGAAAAATAGCCGCGCGTTGTGGCGGGCACCTGTAGTCCCAGGTTCTTGGGAGACTGAGGCAGGAGAATCGCCTAAGCCCAGGAGTTGGAGGTTGCTGAGGTTGCTGTGACGCCACGGCACTCTACCAAGGGGCGAGAAAGTGAGACTCTGTCGCTACCAAAAAAAAAAAAAAAAAAAAAAATCTTACAACTCAATAATAAAAAGATAACCGGCACCTGTGGCTCAAAGGAGTAGGGCACCGGCCCCATATGCTGGAGGTGGAGGATTCAAACCCAGCCCCAGCCAAAAAAAAACAAACTGCAAAAAATAATGATAATAATAAAATAAATAACCTAATTTAAAATGGGGAAAGGATCCAAATGAGACTTTTCTCCGAAGAAGATCTACAAGTCACCATAGGCAAATGAAAAGATGTCAACATTATTAGCCGTCAGGAAAGACAAATCAAAGCCACAATGTGATACCATTTTAACTAGGATGGCTGGAACCAAAAAGATAGTAAGAAGTGTGGGTGAAGACAGGGAGAAACTGGAACCCTCACATACCACTGGGGGAAAATGTAAGATCATGAAGCCACGTTAGGAAATAGTCTGGCAGTTCCTCAAAGTTTAAACATAGAATTATCATATGACCATAATTATAGGAGGAACTTTAGCTAATAAATGTGAACATTGTCACTTAATTCTTTGTACCTTCAATAACCCAAAACAATACAAAAAAAGAATTATCATAGGCTTAGCAATTTCACTCCCAGATATATACTGAGAAAAATAAAAACACAAGTTCCCACAAGAACTTGCTCACAAATATTAATAGCATTATTCATAATAGCCAAAAAGTGGAAATAGTCGAAATGTCCGTGAATTGATGAATGGATAAACAAAATATGGTATAGCCATATAATATGTTTTTGTTTCTGGGGCTTTCATAACAAATTACCATAAACTGGGTGGCACCTGTGGCTCAAAGGAGTAGGGCACCAGCCCCATATGCCAGAGTTGGTGGGTTTAAACCCAGCCCTGGCCAAAAACGGCAAAAAAAAAAAAAAAAAAAAAAAAAATTACCATAAGCAAAATAATATTTCTCACAGTTCTGGATCATAGAAGCCAGAGATCAGGGTGGATCCAAGGGTTGGGTCCTGTTCCTGGCCCCTTTCCTAGCTTCTGTTAGTTTCCTGGCCATCTTTGGCAGCCCTTGGTTTGTCCACTCATCACCCCAATCTCTACCTTTGTTTTCACATGACATTCTTTTTTTTTCTTTTTTTTGAGACAGAGCCTCAAGCTGTCACCCTGGATAGAGTGCTGTGGCATCACAGTTCACAGCAACCTCCAATTCCTGGGCTCAAGTGAGTCTCCTGCTCCCGCCTCCCAAGTAGCTGGGACTACAGGTGCCCGCCACAACACCCGGCCATTTTTTGGTTGCAGCTGCCATTGTTGTTTGGCGGCCCGGGCTGGATTCGAACCCGCCAGCTCAGGAGTATGTGGCTGGCACCTTAGCCCGCTGAGCCACAGGCACTGAGCCTCACATGGCATTCTTGCTGTGTGTGTGTCTATGTCTAAATTTCCCCTCTTTATATGGGATTAGGGATTCATCCTACTCCAGTGTGACCTCATCTTAATTAATTACACATCTGCAGCAACCGTATTTCCAAATAAAGTCTCATTCTGAAGTAGTGGGTTGAGATTTCAACATATGATTTGGGGAGGGGGCCAAATGTAACCCATAAAACAATGGAATATTATTCAGCTGTGAAAAAGACTTCAGTGTGAGGCACACTTTAACACAGACAAACCAGACCACTACATATTATACTTGTCTGGCAGATCTATACACTAACACAGACTAGTGGCTGCTTAGGACTGGGAAGGGGATGGGGGATCAAAAAGGTGATAGAAGGGTGGGCTTTCTTTTAGGGGTGAAGACGGACTTCTAAATTTGATTGTGATGATGGCTGCACAACTTTGTGAATATGCTAAGAATGATCTAGTTGTATGCTTTAAATAGTGGAATTCTATGATATGTGAATTATATCTCAGTAAAGCTGTTACAAGGGGAAAAATCCAAGATTTTTCTTAGAAAAAAATGTAGCTTACAGGGTTTGGAGCTCAAAGTTCAAATCATGGCCCTGCCACCTTCTCTAACCTTGAGTGAGTTGCCTTGGGGGGCTTAGCCTCTTAGTTGGAAAGATGAAATGAGGAGAGAAAGGTGCCACTATACATCTTAGTGGAGGAGGACCAATATCTATAGGAGGGTTGATACAAGAATTAGAGATTATCTAGGTAAAAAACACCTGACAGAGTAGTTGCTCAATAAAATGTATTATTAGTCATACATTTTATTTCCCTCCTTGAAAACAAAGTGTGATTCTACAACACATCACCCTTCTTTTGGTCATTTTTTTTTTTTTTTAATGGTCAAAGAAGACCTTGTCAATCTCTTAAGAAGCAAACTGTCAAAACGGAGCTAAAACGTAGAAGGAAAACTTGCTCCCTCACGTTATTCATGCACAGAGGACCCGCCCTCTGACGTCTCCTGCCCTGAATTTTGTTTTTATTCTTGGAGCTGGTCATTGACGCTGTCAGGGCAGGCTCACGCCCGGCCGTGTTCCACTGATGAATCCAGCTGGGACTAGGAGCGCGCTGCCGACTTGGGGCGAGAGAGAAGGCCCCTCCGGAGGAGCCTGCGCTCCAAGGCAGCAGCCAGGCTGTTGGGTTATTAAATCTGTGTCCCGGAAGGTCTCCCAGCCCATCCCTTGAAGGCCCTGGCCCAGTCAGCATGCGCGGAGGAGTGGAGGGGCTTCGGAGCAGTCCCCGAGATAGGAGAGGAGGTTAGGGTACACCACCGCGCCTCTCGCAGGGCTGAACCTCTCCTGACGCGTAAAGCAGCGCTGGGATTGCAGGTCTGGAAAAGTCCACTTGGTCATCTCCATACAAAGCCAGGAGCCTCTAATAATGTAAAGGGAATCAAATCAAAGCGAGTCGGCCAACGGTCACGGATGATGGACCGTGGCGGGCGCTGCGCTGGACTCCGGGGACACAGAAACGGCGCCTCCAGTGGCGCTCGGCTTCGTGCGTCCCACAGGGAGCGGAGCGCAGAGACAGAGGAGGGGTGCTTCAGCCCGTAGAGCAGGGTCTCAGGGTGACACAGGACAGACGCCCTGCGCTAAATGGAACACCTGTTCCTTGCTACCATAATGATCGAAGTATGGAGGGCTGCTACAACCTCCCTCCAGATAGATTTTCTCCTAAGTCTCCAGACAGTCTAATTTATTTTATCCTGTCACTAAGTCCCCGAATGGGTCCTATTCATACAGCCCTAACCTTATGACTCAAGTTAAGCAGCAACAGCCTTGCTGAGCACATATGGTTCAGGGACAATCTTCTCAGGAACTTTGAACCTCCCAGCTCTCAAGCCTGCCCTTTCTCACCCCCTAAGCCTTCCTCCACGCTGTCCTCCAGCTCTGCACAGGGGTCCCCTAGTCCCAGCTCTCTGTTGTGACATGGTCCAGCATCTTTGCTCCTCTGCTGGGGGGTGTACTGTGGTGTGTGTGATGGAAGTGACCTCGGCGGAGCCCCCAGGCTCAGAAGCTTGTCTCATCGTAAGGACTTCTAGCCACCTTTTCTAAAGTGTAGACTCCAGAAGGCCCTTCTTAGACCTACTAAACCAGTCTTCAGGATAGAGACTTGGAAATCTGTATTTTATTTTATTTTATTTATTTATTTTTGAGACAGATCCTCAAGCTGTCACCCTGGATAGAGTGCCGTGGCATCACAGCTCACAGCAACCTCCAATTCCTGGGCTCGAGTGAGTCGCCTGCCTCCGCCTCCCAAGTAGCTGGGACTACAGGAGCCCACCACAACGCCCGGCCAACGCCCGTTGCAGCCATCGTTGTTGTCTGGCGGGCCCTGGGGCTGGATTCGAACCTACCAGCTCAGGTGTACCTGGCTGGCGCCTTAGCCCGTTGAGCCACAGGTGCCGAGCCAAGGAAATCTGTATTTTAAATAGGTGCTTGAGAAGATGTTAGAGAAAGCAAGTTTACGAAGCTTATCTAGCATTTTAGGGGAGAAGCTCAAAGCCAAGGATTTTACATTTCTTTGCAAGTGTAGGGTAGATCCTAGAGGTGAGTGTATTTATGAAGGTTTATAAGTGAGTCTTTCCCTCTCATAGAACATGAACTCTTTCAAGTCCCTGGGGGAACCTCAGACACAATCACGGAGGGAGAGCAGAGAAGTTCCCAAGGGATTCTGAAAGTGTTTGCTTAACTGCCACCCAGATGCTTGCTGGGCCCTTGGAGCTGTGGATAACTTTCTGTCTCTAACCCTTAGTCATATGAGAGCCCTAGTCATGGCTCTAAACAGAGACTTCATTTTCTCCGTTCTGTAGAATTTCCAAGGTCTGTGAGACCATATGTGTGACTCTTGGCAAAGAGTTTAGGAGTAACTTAGTTGGAGAGCAGCATTCCTGCTTCGGGAAGCCTAGGGGTCAGATAGCAGACAGTGGGTCCCCTTGGAATGTGGAGCTAGGCCTTTTTCCTCTAGGCGTTCTTGTTCCTGATGGTCACCTTTGTTCCAGCATCCCCTTCCTTCCTCTCCTGGACTCTCCCTCTCTGCTTGAGGTTCTCAGCCAAAGCTGACCTCACTGACCAACTCTGCGTTGCATTTTGGTGAGTCCCGCTTGCCAATGCCAAGAAGTGAGCTGTGTAGTTTGTTCAGGCCCTGTTCAAATTTTCCATATGGCTTGGGGTACATAACAGCTCTGGGCCTGGGCTTCCAGTCTGCACCCGGGTTCTGACCTGTACCTGTTACTGGGCAGAGCCAGAATGCAGCAAAAGGCTGCAGGCTGGGCCAAACCTGTGGAAATGGCCAGTTGGGCACACTGGGTCAGTCTGAGTGTGCTGGAGACAAGGCACGGCAAAGCAATGACCCAGGGATTCAGTGGCACGATGGCTAGCTGATCAATGCCTCCTTTGTGCCCTGCTCCATAACATGACACAGCAATCCAGCCTCCTTACTGACATGTACTCAACACTCTGAACCAGAGCGAATGCTGCTGATGCCATAATAGGATCAAGGGGTCTCGGAGCCCACCTGACTTCCAAGCTGGACTACTAGTGGTTTTCATACTTCTAGGTCTAAGAACCCCCCAGCAGGGCTAAAGACTGCACAGATACTCCAGCTTTTTTGCTCAGAAAGACTAACCAGAAGCAGTGGAAAACATGGCATTCTTTGATTGAGACCCCCATCAATGCCAACCCAAAGTGAATCGATACTTCACTTCATGGTTCTATTAATTTAATTTGCTCTTCTTCATCAGGAACTTTGGCACCATCCTAAAGCCCTTTTCCTCCCTCATCCTGCAAATCCAGTTGCCAGATCTCGACAGTTCTGCTTATACCAAGGTCTCACGCGACTCTTCCCCATCCTCGGCTCCCTCAGCCCTACATTTCTGTGAACGTACTGCTCTAGCTTGTCTCCCCTCGTCCCTCCTAGACAACTCTAATTCATCCTGTTTATGTGTGTGCCAGAATTATCTTTCCAGAAGTGATTATTCAAAAATGCAAATCCAGTGTGGCACTCACTTAAAAATCCTTCAATGGCTCCCCACCGTCTGTCAGTAAAATTCTAATTCCTTGGTGAGCTATATAAGGCGTTCATCATCTAGACTGCCTGACCATTCAGCCTAATTTCCCCATAAGCTTCGACTCTACCCAGAGACACCACACACTCACTCATTCTCAGGTCCTGCCACAGATCAGATCCTGTGCTAGCTCCAAGAATCCACAGTCCCTCACCCACCAGATCTTATCTAGAGGAAGGGAAGACTCTAGATAATGCAGGAAAAGGTACAGTCCAGTTTAGTGGGTGAACGTACTGGGGATGTCACTCAGCATAGGGCCCAGGGAGGGCACGATCCAGAGAAATTAGGGAGCAATGACGAGCATGAGTTGAAAGTTGGTGGTGACAGACAGTTTGTGCAAAAGGTCGAAGGTGAGAGAGGGCTTAGTGTTTTCATGTGTTGACCAAAGGACAGTGTGGCCTGTGATTGACAGCAGAGAAGCCCAAGAGGCAGCCAGGACCCTGGCTTTGAAGATTCCGTTTAAGGGTAAGTGAGAGGGTCACAGACCATTTCATGCAAATCTGCATTTTCAAAATGGCTCTCTGGCTGTAGTTTGGGGAACGGGCTGAACTGTTCATGGCTTCCCAACGACTTCCCAATACTTTCACATCTGTGCCCCTGCACAAGCCTGTCCATCCCTCTGGGAAGATCTCTGTCTGTCATCTACCTGGCAAGCTCTTTCCCACCTTCCAAACTCTGTTGAAATCTTTGAATTCCATTCACCACCCTCCCCTCTGCCGGGTCCGTTTAGGCATCAAGACCTCAGTGAGTCGTCCTATCCCCTCCTAGTCCCAGCAGCCTCAGGAGGCTTCCCCTGCCCCTGGATGCTTGTCATTTTCATGCAGAGGACATTTCAGCAAATAGGCACCTAAAGGAAAACAGGAGCTCTTATAAACATGCCTCCAATCCTTTGTGGTGTGGAAATGCTTGGGTTGGTGCCTAAGTCGGGCCAAAGCCCTGATCAGAAAGTGTACACTCACAGTGGGCTTCACTGCAGTGGCCCTGGGTCGGTCGCACAGGGTGCACCGTGTGGGACTCTGGGGCCCTTCCCGTTGTGGTCATCATCCTGCCGCAGATTGATTAGGCTTGGACTGGGGAGGTGGGCAAGTGGCAGGGGAGTGTCTGGAGGAAGGGGCGTCTTCTCCCAGTCACACAAATACCGCCATATGAACTACAAGCAGTGAAGATGCTAGGTAGTTTTATTTATTTATTTATTTGTTTTTAAAGACAGAGTTTCACTTTGTCGCCCTCAGTAGAGTGTCGTGGCGTCACAGCTCACAACAACCTCTAGCTCTTGGGCTTAGGGCGATTCTCTTGACTCGGCCTCCCGAGTAGCTGGGACTACAGGCGCCCGCCACAATGACCGGCTATTTTTTGTTCCAGTTTGGCGGGGGTTGGGTTTGAACCCGCCACCCTCGGTATATGGAGCCAGTGCCCTACTCACTGAGCCACAGTCACCGCCCGCTAGGTAGTTTTAATAAACTAGATGGGGTGTGTCTTTAGTGAAAACATAAGAAAATTGGTTTTGTCTGTAATTTGTAATTTTCCATTAGGATTAGCCAACTTCAGGAAGAATGGACTTGCTTTTGGGGGAAGGCTCTTAACATCAGCAAGGCAGAGATATTTAGTTCACATCATCCTCTCCACCCTGGGGCCTAAGGTACTGAACTCTCGCAGTAAACACCCTTGCTGAGGTTGTAAGCAGTTTTTGTTCCTCCTCTGTACACATTGGTGAAAATCGAGATCCTTTCATTCACTTAACATATTTATGGAGCATCTTTTTCTGTGTTCTTGGTAACAGGCCATCTAGTTTATGCGTGTTATATCCTTACAAAGCCCTTACTGAGTATGCATTGTTGTTCCTATTGCACCACTTAATATGCTAAATCGGAAAGGTTGTGTCAGGTGCTTAGAGAGGATTTGGAAATGCAGAAGAGGGGATGAAAGCCCCTCTCAGTACAAACTGCAATGGCGGTTCCACAAGCTGCTCTGACCTCTAAGTCTTAGAAGGATGCTGGCATCAGGAGGTGGTGCAGAGGAAGAGAAGGGCAGCAAGGTTTAATTACGCTCCTATCTCAGACCCACGAAGATGTAAATCAGAAGTCCTGGCCTCTGCCCCAGTGGGCAGTAATTTAAGAGGCTAGCAAGTGGCCCTATACCATCCAAGCACTCACTAGGTAGGAGGGCATCAAATTAGCAGAGACACATCCAGGATCAAAAGCAACTTTTGATTTTATCTTTAGAGGCAATAAAATGTGAGGCCCATTCTCTCTCTTTTTTTAGAAGGGGTCTCACTCTGCTACCTTCAGTAGAGTGCTGTGCCGTTATAGCTAACAGCAACTTCAAACTTGGGTTCAAGCATCCTCTTGCCTCAGTCTGTTGAGCAGCAATCAGAGAGGCAGATTGCTGGCTGGTCCCAGTTCTTTGGAGTTTTATAGCATGTCAGTTATCACAGCACTTCTTACAGTAGACCCTCCGGATCTTGAGGTGGGGCAAAATGAGTGTGCAAAATGAAATGTGGGTAAAACATTAAAGCCGGTGACACAGCCCTTGGCCACCAATCTGTCCTGCCTCTTCCAAGGAATGTTCAATTAAAGAATATCCCAGGGCGCTCATGGGAACTGATTTGTTTTCTTTAGGGATCTGTTTTACATAAAACCAAGTCTGGTTGTGTTTCTAATGTGGAGGTGGTATTGTGAGTGCTGTTTCAGTGTGGGTGAGTCTATCTATGTCTGTGGGGTTAGTTACCTGCAATTCAAATTTATTATGCTTTCAAAATGCTTCTCACACAGTATTGCTTTGAATTTCATTATTTCTTAGCCATCTATTGAACTGAGTTTAATACCTGAATTAAATAATCATCATTTATATTCCAATGATTATCCCCTCAAGGTAAATAACTGGTTATAAGTAATAGTTCTTGTAAACAAGCAGTCATAGTTTTGCCTGGGCTAGGAGCTGGTGTGTCCCAAGAGAGAAGAGTAGATTGTGTAGTGGAAGCATTTTTAGTGCTGAAAAGGACTGTGGCAGCTCCTTCAACTTCAGGAGCTTTCTCAGAGTGACCTGAATTATCACAGGTATTCTAGGAGAACCTTCTAGAACACTGATGGTAAGAAACAGAGAGAGTCCTTGGAAAAGATGGGCCATGGTTTCCTAAGGGAGAGTCTTCTAAAAGCTCAGGCCCCAAACTGTTTGCTCCTGGCATGTTAGCAATTAGACTGGTCCTTGCTGGCCTGCTGAGAGCCAGAGGGCTGAGCTGTATAAGAAGAGAGACACGCTGGTCACCTGGAGGCTCGTGCTGTCGTGTGGCCAGTTGTCACTTAACTGCGGCTGAAATAGCCGGGTAACCAGGTGGGCACTGTGCCCCTAATATCACTGGCTCAGTGGCCATCCAAAGGATGAGGACTTCCGGGACTAAGATAGCCAGGAAACTAATAAATGAAACAAGAGCTGCCACTTCTAACCACAGAAAAGCAGAGGTGCATCTTTATCTAAAACTATCGGCCCAGCTTATTCTTGTCAGTTCCATTGAATCTATCTCTGGACATTAAAAAGGGAAAGGAAGTGGCTCGGCGCCTGTGGCTCAACGGGCTAGGGCGCCAGCCATGTACACCTGAGCTGGCGGGTTCGAATCCAGCCCCCGGGCCCGCCAAACAACAATGACGGCTGCAACCAAAAAAATGGCCGGGCGTTGTGGCCGGTGCCTGTAGTCCCAGCTACTTGGGAGGCGGAGGCAGGAGACTCGCTTGAGCCCAGGAATTGGAGGTTGCTGTGAGCTGTGATGCCACGGCACTCTACCCAGGGCGACAGCTTGAGGCTCT
>CAUYON010097864.1:0-28075 GCA_963573935.1 Arctocebus calabarensis | reverse complement strand
CCTCACGCTGTCTCCCTGTGTCCCCAAAGGGAAGTTTCTGGGCAGATCCCACCTGGCAGAGATGCCTGAAGTCCTCTCTCCCCAGTCTCACTGTGCCCAGCCGCAAGGAAGCTGTTACTCGTCCACCATCTTGCTCCGCCCTCATGAAACCCTTCTTATTAAGGACACTAATCCTATTCCTGGGGGCAGAGCCCTCATGACCTAATCACCTTTTTAAGGCCTCATCTCTTAAAGTTATCACATTGGGGATTAAATTTCAACATATGAATTGGAAGGGGATAAATTCAGACTACAGTAATCCTCCAGTGTAACCCTAGAACATGTGCCATGTTCCTTATTTTGTTCCCAAAGGGTGATAAAAATAGAAATGGTTGGTGTTATAGACCAAATTTTTATGTCCCCTAAAATGTGTATGTTGAAGCCCTAACCTCCAATGTTATGGTATTTTGAGGCAGAGCCTTTGGAAGATAATTAAGTTTAGATTAGTTTACCAGAGTGGGACTTCCCTAAAGAAAGTGGTGCCCTTATAAAGAGAAGGAGAAGGAGGACAAGGTGAATGAAAGTGAGATCTTGTCTCTCCCCACAGAGACATACCAGGTGAGCCCAAAGTGAAAAGGCGGCTATCTGCAAATCAAGATGAGGACCTTCATAATCTGGCCACTCCTTGATCTTGGACTTCCCAACCTCCAGAACCGTGAGAAATAAATGTCTGTTGTTTAAGCCACCCACAATAGGGTATTCTTTTCCAGAAGTCCAGGATGAATGAAACATTTAGGCCCTTGTTAGATACAGAGAAAACTGTACACTTAGAAGCATATCATGAGATGAAGGAAAGCGCATAGAGAGTATCCGTAAACCAACCAGAGATGCCGCCTTGTTTCACCAGCTGTGCAACCTGAGCAACCTGCTTGCTGTCTCTGTCCTTCAGGTTCCTCCCTGCAAAGTAGCAGTGATGCCCACCCCATGGGGATGCTGTGCTTGATCAATATGGGGACATAGGTGATGTGATGAGCCCCTGGTGAGGGTGAAGGCAGAGATGCAGCTGCGAGAAGAGAGAAGGACAGGTAGGGGTAGCTGCTGCTGCCTGAAGCTGTGGGAGAGGAGAGAAGGAATCCAGAGGAGCAGCCCAGGCAGGGGAAACTGCAGAGCTATCTAAGTAAATAACGAACCACATGAGGCCAAAGTGGAGGGGAGGCCTGCAGAGATTAGAATCCCTGCTGCTTCCTTGTGGTTCTGGGGCTTGAGTTCAAAGCCCAAGGACAACTTCCTTCATAGGTGCTTCCTGACCCCCTCCCCACCTGGCTGGATGAAGTAAGAAGTGTGAGTTTCCTTGCAGGAAGGAATTTAAGCAGAATTCCCACTGACACTCAGGCAGATGATGGGGTCAGTGCCCGTAGGCTCAAAGGCCCCTTGTTTTGCCTTCTATACAGCTGAATGTAAGATTTAGGCTGGATGTTTTATATAAGGAAAAAGGACCCTGAAGTCTATATAATGCAAATGGGTATTCCATACTTACCCGCTTCCTCCCTCCAGGAAGCTGAAGAAAGCTCAGCTCCTGAAGCACAGAGGAGCTAAACAAAGAACTCCAGCATCCTGTCGTTCTGACTTGTGTGATTCCAATTTGAATCACGCTGCAAATGTAAAATGACTTCATTTTCCTGTGCCAGATCCCCTGGGGATTTCAGACTTGTTTATGCTTCTCAGAAATGAAGCTCAGCCTAGCCCAGGCAAAGGAAAACACTTCTATAGGCAGGAGGCTGCAGGAGCCAACACATGAGCAGAGACTATTCAGCCTCCTTTGTCAAAGCTCATCCTCTCCGAACAAGGAAACTTTAGTGTCGAATGTCCCGGCTTGGCAGCACAGTGAGAGCTGCTTTCATGTTGGCGTTTAGAAACCAGCTCTCAAACAAAAATCGAGTGCTGAGAACCCAGAAAGATCACCTTACTCATACCCAAAACTCTGCTCTCAACATACCCTTCACCCTGGCTTTGTCCCTAGACATCATTTATAAACAATGAGCCCCTCCCTGTCTCTCCCGCCCCCTCCCTCTCTCTTTCTATCCCTCTCCCTCTCTCTCACACACACACACACATCTGTCATATCCCAAGAACAGTAAATGAACTTGGTTTTTGGATTCCTAGACATGGATCCCACCTTTGCAGAGCCAATTGTTACCTGAGTCTTTTCACGGGGTTAGATATCTGCTGACTGCCTCCCATATGACACCAGATATCAAGGAGACAACACACTCACTGTTCCTGACCTCTCATTCCAGATGGGAGAGACCGCATGGCTCAGGTTTGGAACAAGCCCTGCTTCTCCTCAATGCTGTTTTGTCATCTACAAGTTGGTGTGCACTCCCATGCCAGCAGCAGCCTGCAGAGAGCAACCTAAGTCAATGCCATCCAGGGCCCACACCAATGGCACCTGCCTCTTCATCTTGGCCTCAGCCTTGCCTGCTTTGCTTGGGCTTGTGAAGGAGGGAGGCCCTGTATTTCCTGCCTTCCATCTCACTCTCTTGTCCCTAGGAATTAACTAAAGACAATGGACCTGAGCTGCACAGCGCTGAACCACTGTGACAGAATCAAGTGGGTTGTGCCCTGCAATGCTAAGGAAGCAAAGCTGATATGCCAGGCAGGCTGATACAATGGATATACCAAACCAGAAATAAAAATACTGTACCTGCAGAAAGGATCCTATACAAAGAAACAGCTGTTTTGATATACTTAGCCAAGCAATGGAAATGCTGCACCCCAAGAATCTGATGAATGCAAATAGACCCATGTGGATTTTCTATAGAAAAGACTTCTTACAAAAGCATAGAGAGAACAACAGGTGAATTTGGAGGTATCCAAAAGGCTGCACAGGAGATCTTCTTGGAAAGGAAATTAGCACGTGTCCCCAGGCAGAGATGGAAGTAGAGGAGGTTTTAGAAGGGGCCTGGAGGATTTATTAAACCAGAGTCATAAGACAAAGTCAAGGTCCTTCTATCTCTAAATTCTTGTGCGTCCACTTGTATTCAACAGAATGAGACTTTGGGGTGGTGAACTGCATTTGCCTCTTTTTATGAAATCAGTTGAAACATATTTCTTTATTCTCCATGAAAGGAATTTAAGTGAAAAAGAAATGTGTTTGCAAGTGACAGTGCCTCCTACTCTGGGTGTTCACAGGCCCCACCTGACCCAATGTCTTGGCTGTTGTTATTCTAGACCAGGGCCAGGCATTTCCAGGGATGGAAGGAGAGGTGGTGGAAGGGTCTGCAGGACAGCAGGCACAGACCTGGGACTCGGAGTCCTGGACCTCATCCCCAACTCTGCCATTTACTCACTGGGGGACCTGACCTCAGGGCACAGAGGCCTGTTGATACACACCCTATGCCAGTGTTACTACAGTTTTGAGATTAGGGACTAAGGGCTTTATTTTGTAAACAAGGAAACACAGGATCAGAGGGATTAAGAAACTTGCCCAAGGTCACACAGAATGCTGGACTCCAGGCTCCAGGCTCCCACTACTCCAAATACCTCATCTCTCAAACCCTGGGCATTCCCAACTGAGCGATGAAAAGAGAAGACCATGCTGTCTGCCTAATTTGTCCAGCTTCAAAAGAAGATAAATATGAGAATTTATAATAACTGACTTGAATATTTCACTACAAAGACAAACAAAAGACATAAAATGCTGATCAGGCATTTACGAAGAATGTCAAAGATATGCAAAGAAAAATGTTACTGACTAATTGGGAGCTTTCACTTGTCACAAATATAAACAATATAGCATATTTTATGCATTTGTTTAAAAAGAGACTAAGCTTGGGAGCAAAGGTAGAGGAGAAAGAAACTAAAGAGAATTGAAGTCATCCAACCCAGGCTCGGGTCTGTCTTCTAAAATATCCCGTCACTCTGAAATGAAGGAAAACCTTATGCATATACTAGATATTTAAGCTGCTATTGGATCTAAACAATGTTTATTGCAGAAGTTAAGCACCTGGAAGGATTATCATGACCTTCAAACTGACACAGTTTACCAATAAAGTGCACATCTAGAATCTCAGGGGAAACCCATGGTCACTTCTGGAGATCAATGAGGCAATCTTATCTTCAGCAGACAAAGAAAAGGATGCCTACTAAACGTAAGTGACTTTTCCAAGTTCAAACGGCTGTTAAATGTAATGTGGAGGCACTTTTTAAGTTTTTTTTTTATTCTGCTATGTTATCTGTCTCCCAGTGCCTGCTCTAATATGTGGCAAATCATTGGCACCTAGGAAACATTTTAAAATGGATACATTTCAAATTTAAAAATCTACCCTTATAAGGATGATAAAATTGTTCTTGTCTTTGCATATAAGTAGAATGAGCATCTCTCTGCCAGTTTCAATAAAATTGAAAGCTGAGGTTTCCCGGGAAATCTGCCTTCTCCTAAAATTACGCCATTAAAAATACTTAAAAATTAATCTCTCTTTTTGATACACATGGAAGACAGAATAGAGTTGCCAACAGATATGTTCAATAATGTTGTAGTAAATAAAACAATCACCCATAATTCTTAAAAACATTCAATGAACAATTATTATGTACTAAGCTCTTGACAAGCTGTAATGACACCTTGGTAAGTGACACCTTGCTATACCTGGTGGCATCAGGGAACTCACAACTTAGGGGAGAAAAACAGGCAAGTGAACAGGAAATTATTATATACATTGGCATGGGTATGATACAGCCAGACAGGTGATATGACCTTACATAAAAAATCAGACAAGGAGATCCTAAGACTGCTTAGGGGAAAAAAGCAGATGTCAGTGCGAGGTCGTGGTGAAGCCAATATCAAAATGATTTGTAGGACTTTGCCTTTCTTGAAGCTGACAGTGACTTTGAGATAAATTTTGATTGAATCTCATCTCACTGAAAGGTCAGGCAAACCACAGAGGATAACTGATGAGCACAAAATCACATGGGGGTGAACATCAGTGGTACATAGCAGAACACAGGGCTCCCAGGGCCAGGTTCAAGGTGGGTTCTCTGGACACACATGTTGAACACAAAGGAAGACCAGGAATAAATGATGTCTCTATGTTGCCTACATGGACAGTCCCCCAGGCCGCCCAAGGACCGTGGGCAGTACATATAAGCCTCATCCTATAGGACAGAGGAAACACAGGCCACAGCAGCGATGAGCCCTATATTTAATCCCAGTCCCCTGATCCAAGTTGACTCCCTCTGAGGTAGGTGTATCCTCCCTTTTACACATTGATGTCCCATTTTAGACACATTACTGTGAGCTCAGCACCACAGACTTCCAGGAGCAGTGAGGTCCCCTGCAATCACACTTGGAACTGATCAGACACTTACATGTAGTTTGGTCTGGCTTATTGGCCACAGGGCTTGAAGAGGTGGCAATTCACAACTCATTCTATGGGGAATAATGGAAATGATTGCTGTGCTCTGGTCACCCCCAGCCATTAACAGCCTTGGTCAACGATGATTTCATTACAGTCCTGTCTAAAGGAAGGGGATGAATGAGCTGACCTCTCCTGCTTCTCCATTCCTGGGCCCTTGGGATTGTCTTTATTGGGTTGAGGTGGTGGGAACTGAAATATACATCTCATCTGGAGTGATTTGTTTTGTATATCCTTCAAGATTCATGAAACAGATTGTTAGAACAGATCTTTTTATTTTCCTTTTTGTTATGTTTTAATACTATACTGTATGTAATGGCATAGAAAGAACTGTTTGAAATCTGCTATATTCCTCCTTATTTTAAACTGCCTCTCTTCTGCACATACCTACATATGGTGCTTGAGACACTGACATAAGTAGGTAGGCAGCACAAAACTTCAAGAAAGAAGGAGATTTTGCATTCCAGTGTGCCCAGATATTTTTATCAGGGCTTTCCTATTGGATAGGGAAATGGATGAATGTGTTCTAATCCTTTCAGTCATAATGTATAGCAAAATTAAATTTTCCTTTCACATCAGATTGGAATGTTCTATAAATCATGCTCTCCTATTGCGGCCAATGTCTATACCTGGTAGTTTCATGTCATGAAAGTCAAAAGGCATGTGGTAGGTGGTTATTGACTTAATGTTTAGGCCCTTGACTTTGAGTCTCTTAGTCAATTCAACTGGAATGATTTTTTTTTTAAGCCTACTGGGTGATAAAGAGCTATGCAAGAACCACAGATATACCTCTGTCCTATAGGAGATCACAGACCAATGGTAAACAAAAGTTCAAAAGAGTGGAAGATTGAACACAAAGATTTGACAAACCAAATGCCCATGAACCACAGCTCTTTACCCTAAAGTTCTGGATTAGCCACCCACAATGGGAGAAGGATAAAGACAGGATATGCCCTAAATGTCATGCTGGTGGTCTGCCCCCACTCCAAAGGGATTTTAACAAAATCATTGACCAAGGAAAAGAAGCCAAAGCCACCTGCTGAAGTCCAACATACTAGCTCCCTTCTCACTCTATACACACCACACAAGGATTTGATCTACCACGCCTAGCCCTCTAGCCCACATTCAGTGCAACCACCCCATTTTTTGGCTCTGAGCCATCCTGATTGCAACAGCCTCTCTTCAGAGAAAACAAGATGAAAGGAATGACAACATGTGGCCAGTGCACATGCTATGGCAAAAGATGAAATAAAATAAAAAGAAGGACAACAACTTATAAATATTCTGGGAAATGGATGTTTTCCAACAATAGAAGCAAATTTTAGATGACTATTGCTTTGTTATTCTCAATAAAATATAAACGTTAAAAACATCAGATTAGAGATAAGATGGCAAAATGAAAGACAAAAGGTATTACAGTGATAAAGAAAGTAACAAGGGAAAATATGTAATACTATTGCAGAATTTTTAAAATGGAATTAAAAGCATCAATAAACAAGAAAAATCTACGACAGTGGCATAGAGGATGGAATGAAAAACATTCCAAAGAATAAAGGAAAAAAGGACAAAGAGTTTAAAGACATGTCTTAGTAATAGACAATGATGCCATTACTTCTGAATAATTAGCGTTGCTAATATACTGAATAGAATGTATTAAAAAATAATATTTAATAGAAAAAAATATTCAACTATGTAAATGAAAAATTTCTGGAAATGAATACTTTGATTTGTAATCCTAAAGAGTGTTTCAAAAAGAATTCATAAAGAATGACTAACCTTATCTCATATTTTGATAATAATTACTAAACCTTGGGGATAAAGAAAGATACCAAATGCCCAGGCAAAAACAGTTTACCTAAAAACCAACAAAACTGGATGGATTCAGAACCTGCCACAGCAACATCGGATGACAGAAAACAGTGAAACAATCCTGTGTGTACTTTGGAATAAAACGATTTGTGACCCTACAATTCTACATCCATCCATATTCTCAGATATACAAGGATAAAGGAAACATACTGCGAATATACTGTTCTTAAAAAATCTGTTTTAAGATGTATCCCACCCAATGGAGAAATCTCATTTTTCAAGATAACAAATTTGGTAATTCATATAGAAATAACACATCCAGTGAAAGACTTGACCGTGAACTTTTAAAGTATTAAGGCATAATTACAGCTAAAATTTTTGAGGTTATTTGCGTATACACGTATTTGTTAAATTATTTTTATGTAGGTTGTACCAATCTCTACTCCCACCAGCGTGTAAACTCTGCTCAGCCTCAGGGATTTAATTTCTCGATAACATGCCAATGTGAAAAACCCTGTTTGTCGTTTTGGGGTTTTTTTTACTCACTAATGCAGAGGGAGAGCTTCTGCTTAGGCTTATTAGCCACTTTTCAGCTTTCTAAAGGGTCTTCCTAGTCACCCCTGCTTCTGTGAAAGAAGAAAGAAAGGACTCACCTATTAGAGGGTTTCTCACTGCAGACATGAACAGACATCTTCTCTTCCCAGGGGACAGATCCATTTGTTCATGAGGCTGCCCTGCCCCTAGTAAGGGAACTGGACTGGGCCAGCCCACCACTGCTGTGGTGGCTGTGTTCCTTACCCACCAGTACTGGGGACCTTGCGGGGGAACTCCCAAGTCAAATGCAACACATAGGCATGTAGATTTCAGCCTTGAACACCTGAGCAGAATGTCTACAACTCACAGCCAAGGCCACGGATCCTCAGGAAGGCTGGGAAAGGAGAAAAAAGAAACAATGGCTCTAGATTGATAACCAAGAGACAATTTTTATTGGGGGTTAGTCGTTTGCCTTCAGCAGAGTCTATATATGTATGTCATTAGAATATTCTACATACAACCATAATTTCATGTCTATAAAGATGAAGTAAAAATATCAGTAACATATACGGAAAATGCAGAAATAGTATCACTGGTAGGTGTCTGGTCACCTCCCTGGATTGCTTACTGTAGTATTTGGAATGCTTGTGTATTTACAGAAGGCTAAATCAGGTAACCCAAAAGGAGACATCCAGCACAACATCTGGCACTCAGTGAAAGTTGCTTTTAGTTCCAAGCAGCTGTTTTGATTTTATGACACAACTCGTGAAGGAGACACTGCATCTGGCACTGACCACAAATTACTAAGTCTCATTGTAAGGAGCCAGGCCATGCCAATACTGAAAATACAAAAAGTGTCCGTAAATCATTTTCATTTCTTGAGTAATGATCATAATTACATGAGGACAACATGGGCGCCCAGCTCTCAACGGTACATGAATTCTTTTCATCCAACCATCTTTAGCTTCTTTGTAAGTCTACTTAGCTAAGCTAGAAGGATTGGGAGAGTTCAGCTCGCAAGAAGAAGGCCTTCTTGGATTGAGACCTAGAGTGGAAAGAAACTTGCCCCTCACTGTCATTTCTTAGCCTGCCAGAGCAGGTCTTCCTTTAGCGGCTGATTTTTTAACGTGCCAAAAGTACAATTAGTCAACTTTATTTTGCAAATTTTTTTAAATGCAAGTACCTTCTCAAGGGCAAATGCAAGGATGGTATCTTTCTGCATGTGTATCTTAGTCCCTGACACAGGCCCAGAACACAGTGAGTGATTGCCTGCTATACTGATTGAACTGCACAGTCACTGCCGGCTTCCTCTGGCTGCCCTGTCAGTGACTGTGGCCGTGACTGTGGTCTCCTGTCTTCTGCAGGGTAAGTGTCCCTTCTCTTCAGGCTGCCCTCCTGTCCCCATCCCAGCAGCAACACAGACCACAAAGCAGGGAGGCAGTCGGGGGTAACACTGTGACAGTGCAGACACATTGAAAGACCCCGGGATTGTTTATTTTTGTCTAGTGAAACTTGACAACAGCTTCAATCTATTTATCTTGAAAAGCCTCAGAGATAATACCAACAGTTTGAGGGAGGGGAATTAGTCATAGGCAAACATGTTTTCCCAATATCGTCCCAAGAAAAATATTCCCCTTCAACGTTCTCCAGTTTCACCATCGCCTAATTTATGGAACATTACGTCAGGAACCCGAGGTTCAGATTTCATCCAAAATTCTGCCGGGAGAGTTCTGGGCTGGTCAAACCTCATCAGACCTTGGAGGACCCCTGAAAATTTGTCTACATTGCCATCTTATACATATGAAAATTTCAAATATGCCTTCCTCCTGCACCCCACCAGGACTGTATCTGCTATTGTAAGGAAAGAAATATTTGAATGACAAAATTTACATCAGTCTGTGTTTTACAACTTTGCTCAGTTTGATGCATATACATTCAAATCCTGACTGCCATTTTCCTGTCATTTGATCAGTGTGGACTGCACTCTGGGGACATGGTGATAAGTAAGACAGCCCCGTCAGGGAGCAGACGTGATGACAGAGAGAACCTGAGCTATGGCAGAGGAAGGTGAAGCCCTCTGAAAAGGGATGTGTGTCAAGAGGCTTTTCAGAAGACGTGGGGTCTGAATTGTGTTCCAAAGGATGAAAGGAGTTGGCTGAGAGGATGGAGAAAGGAGGACACCGCAGTTCTATTATTCCACTAAAAATATTTTAAAATCTTCTAGTTGGAGCACTTTAGATGAGGGACCCCAGCACTTGAACTATCAGATGCTAAGGCTAGAGAGGTGATAAGCACTTGGCCAATGGAGGTGGGACATCTAGGACAGGGCACCAATGTCCTGATGATAAGCACTTGGCCAATGGAGGTGCAACATCTAAGACAGGGCATGAATAAAAACACAGGTGTCCTGCCCTGAGGGTCCCACATCTGGAGAAAAGGGACATGACCGTGCCACCCTGATCGAGCGTGGAAACCCCCCCCCCGCTAGAGATAGAGGTGGGCTTGCAGGTGCAGACGCAGCCAACGCCCACTGCAGCCCCCGCCTCTGACGTGCTGCGTGGGCTGTTCGAGTGCACAGCTCCCTCCAGCACAGTTGTGCAGGGGACATTACGCCAGGCTGTGCAGGAGAGCTCTGTTGTCACTGGTTGCTTTAGCCACTTGGTAAATGAACATACAGCTTTGGGCCTGGCTATCAGAGATACCCTGTGGCATCTTCTGTCTCACAAATTTCTATTAGGTACCACCAGAGGCTTGGCTAATTGCAGGGGTGTCAAGATGACTGTGACCATAGCTGTGACTTGAAAGCTGCCCCTGCGTGCCTGGGCCTAGTCTGGACCTATGCATCACCACAGCAGGGAACCCAGTGAGCCAGGCAGGTGCAGACACAGAGGCACCCTCAGCTCACACTTTGACCTCCTCCCTTCCTCCCACGATGTCCTTCTCTCTATGGTGTAGGATGGCTCCTGAAGTTAGTGGTCACTTCTCAATTTACCCATTTGGGTTTTTTCAAATAACCACGTTATAGCTTGTGTACACATAGCTTGGATTACCTGAGTTCTCAGCCTGTGTCCCTCATTCATACCCTGCTGTCAGGATCCCCATTCCACTCAGAATAAAAACCAAAGTTCTCTCTAAGTGCACAGGGACCTTCATGACCTGGTTGTCCCCTCTCTGGCCTGTCCGCTCCCTCCCTCTTCTCAGGCACTCTTCTCAGCCACTCAGACCAGCCTGGCACTGAGCACATACCAGAGATCCAAAACTAAGCCATAGGCTAGTTCGTGGATGAAGGGCTTGCAGCACTGAAGCAATTTCCTGTGAAGCTGAGCCTCACTCCAGCCCTCCTGCTCCTTGGAGGACGCTTCCCAACTTCAGTTCTGCTGGCCCAGTGCCTTGTATACACCCAGCCACAGCCACATTGTCTGCTCTCTCTCAACACAGAATGCCTGCTATTTTGTACTGCCAGCCAGCTCTCACAAGGCCCTTTCTCTTTGGGACACTACTGCACATCTCTCCATGTTTCCCACTCCAGATGTAGGATATGATTCTACAGTTCCATTAGGGAAATCTAGAACCACCTGTCATCAGCAAGGCCAGTGTCTCAGCTGTCTTCTTTACAGTACCCTGAAGTAGATACAGTCGTCCTCACATGAAAATTGAGGAGCTGTTCCAGCAGCAACATCAATCAGGGACAGGGCTGGAACTGAGTGAAACACTCCAGCCCCTGTTAAGTACCCAGGTTCTCAGGCCTCACCTCCCCCTGCCAAATAGTGACAGGGAGTAGCAGACTGGTTGTAGATCCCTTCTTTTCTTAAGAATTGGCTGTAGTCTCAATTTAATTATTTAGAAGTCCAATCTTTAGAAATAATTTAAAATTTAAGCCTATCCTATCAACTAGCTCAGGACCACTAAAGATAGAGAACCTATTGAGAACAGGGAACAAATTTGAAGTTTTCACTATTTTCTCCCTTTCCTTTTACTCAACTTTCTTTAATTCTTGATCCCTCCATTGTCAAACTGGGAGGGTAAGAAATAAAGGACACAAATGTGTCTTACTTAACTGGTCCTTTTGAATGTATACAGTTATGATTTAATAAAAATTAAGTAAAAAGAAAAAGGAATCTCATATTACCTCTCAAGGCACATGTTTATAGCTGAGACTCTTTCATGTGGAATAATATTATAGATTCTAGGAAGATCCCTCCTGCCTCTGGGGATTCTCTGGCAGAACTTCTTTCATTACTCCCTCCGGACATCCTTTAATTCACAGATTCACGCACACCCACTCCCTCCCCACCAGAACCTCTTTCTTAGAGTACCATTGTCCACATCTTTTTTTCTTTCTGCCTTTTATGTAGTTTTTCTTTCTCCAACTCCACTCTATAGGAAACGTGCATCTTTTTTCTGCCATTGGTGGAAGTGAACTCTTTCCAAAGTGACAGACCTCCCTTCTGCTGGCCCAGAATATTGCAGCCACCCTCTTACCATTATTGTTATTACTTGGGGCTCTGCCTTTGCTGTGTTCCACAAAGTCCAATGCACACAAATCTAGCTCTCCGGGTAGATCTATGATGTCTCTTTATTTAGGATGAGGTAAGAGAGAAGCAAACTTCACCTTAAAAAAAAATAATAATACCAGTGGTTGTCTGTATTTGCAGTTATTTTAAATGCTAAAACCAAAGAATCAGGGCAAAAGCACGCCAAGTTTACAAATTTAGAACTATTTTCCAGTTATTTATTGTAATTCATACTTAAATTTTTTATTTTCATCAAGAAGTAGAAGGAAGAAGTGGAGGGTAAAGCTAAGGGAATAATGGGAAAGGAAATGGGATGAAAGAGAAGAGAAAAATGGGGGCAATGAGAGAGAGGAGTAGAGGAGGAAAAAAGTAGGGTCAAGGACAGAAATGACAGCAAAATTATTGTAAGGAAAGGTTTTGTAACCTGGGAATTTAAAATTGATGAGATAAAATGAATATGGCTTACATTTATTTTATGAAAATGTCATGCTTTCGACTCATTTAAAATTAACTTACATTCTCACTTAAGTTTAAGCAGAAATTGTCTCCTTAGAAACCATCAAAATGTGGCATATCATGAAAGTATTAAACCAACTATCCTGTAAAGAACACAAATGCACACACACTGCTTGTGAGAAATGAAAATCTTTTAACGTTCTAACTCTTGGCAAAGAGATGCTTTTATAATTGTGAATTTATTCTCAATATATATATATTTGTTTTTTTGTAGAGACAGAGTCTCACTCTATCGCCCTCGGTAGAGTGCCATGGTGTCGCACAGATCACAGCAACCTCCAGCTCCTGGGCCTAGGCAATTCTCCTATCTCAGCCTCCTGAGTAGCTGGGACTACAGGCACCCACCACAACGCCCGGCTATTTTTGTTGTTGTTGCAGTTCTGCCTCTGCCAGTTTCGAACTTGCCACCCTCGGTATATGGGGCCGGCACCGTACTCACTGAGCCAATAGGAGCTGCCCTATTCTCATAATATTTTTAATGAAATAGCATAGATCTTTTAAATATTATTTCATGTTTTTCTAACACATTATACATTTTAATACGACTAACTCTCTAATCTACGTTAAGAAAGAGGGAGGTGTGTATAAATGTATATACCATTAAAAATGTACCTTTTCAGGATGAAAATGACTAAAAATCAACTCTTTAACCAAATCACCAAATGATTTGTTTTCTCATGAGCAGACAAATAAATACAATAAAAATATGATGTTTTGAAAATATTTTAGTCATTCTGAGACTTAGATATCCCTCAATGAGGGAAATCTTTAATGACTAGGAGTTATTGGTTTTCATGCTTTCTAAAATACTGTTTCATCTTTACTGTGTTTGTTTCACCCAGTATTACCTGATTTCAGTACAATAGACTTAAAAACAAGGTTTGGTATCTGGCTGTGTCTTTAATCAATGTTTCTAATTTTTCTTAAGAAATTCATGGGGTATTTTTCCCCTTTTTTCTTGTATATTAATTTTTGAATTTGAGTTAATAAAAATAATCAGTGTCATGTCAGACTCTCATGAATCAGAAACCTTACCCACTTTCAAATTTTACTAGTATAGTAAAGAATATAAATAATCACAAAGCACAAGTGAAACATGGAGAAATCTAGAACTTTCAACACTACTCAGATTTCATCTTTCAACATAAAAACACTCTCTGGGCTCCATTAAACATATGAGGTCACTAAGTAATGTGTAAAGTATACATCTCCATATGATACTAGGACACATAGTTTACTTGGAGTCATGCCCTATAGACCTAAATTGCAGGTTTATTTACCAAAAGAAATCTTTTTTTTTTTTTTTTTTTTTTTTGAGACGGTCTCAATATGTCACCCTCAGTAGAGTGTCATGGCCTTACAGCTCACAGTAACCTCAAACTCTTAGGCTTAAATGATTCTCTTGCCTCAGCCTCCCAAGTTGCTGGGACTATAGGCGCCACAATGCTCAACTATTTTCTTGTTGCAAGTGTCATTGTTGTTTAGCTGGCCCAGGCTGGATTCAAACCTGCCAGCCTTGGTGAATGTGCAACCACTGAGCTAAGGGTGCTGAGCCAAGAAATCTTACGTAGTTATGTTTTCCACACCAGAAAATACCATTGGATAGTTTTCAGCAGAAAGTTCATAAAAATATTAGACTCAGTCACTTTTTTTCTTTACCAAGGGCTTCTTTATGTGAAAAGATACAAGATTATAAACTGGCTTGGCATCTGTGCTCAGTGGTTAGGGTGCCGGCCACATACACCAGAGCTGGTGGGTTTGAACCTGACCAGGGACTGCTAAACAACAATGAAACAATAACAAAATAAATAAATAAATAAATAATAGCCGGGTGTTGTGGCAGGCACCTGTAGTCCCAGCTACTTGGGAGGCTGAGGCAAGAGAATCACTTAAGCCCAATATTTTCAGGTTGCTGTGAACTGTGATGCCATAGCACTCTACTGAGGATGTGACATAGTGAGACTCTATTTCAAAAAAAAAAAATTATAAACCTACTAATTAGGAATTTTCCTTTCAAGAATATCTTAACTAGCTCCAATAATTATTATAGCTATGTGATTAAAATAATTTTATTCATGTTTATTTGTATTAAATCCAAATCATTTATTAACCTATGAATGCATTTATTCCTTCATAGATTAATGTTGATTAAGTCAACATCAGTGAAACTTTCTACACTACCTTATTTCTACACTACTTTCTACCACTAACATATGCCTTCATCCATTTAAGAGCTATTCTTTGTCCCCAAATATTTTAATTATTTTTTATAAGATTTTTTAATATGTTTTAAAAAATGTATTTCTAAGGATTGTACATGCGTAGTTGTAAATATTAATTCTTTTCTATTTTTATTTCTAATTAGCTATTGCAGGGGCTTAGATATATATATATATCTCATATAGAATGATCATAATAAAATTCATTATAATTTTAATAGTTTACTGGTAGACATTGTATAATGATAATACAATTTCTTGCAATTAATGAAATTTTGTTAAAATATATTGTTTGTCTTGTCTTATTTTACTGGCAAGTATCTCTAGTACAATGTTGAAAAGATATAAACATAGTAATTATCATTTATTGTTCTCCTTTTTATTATAAATACTTGGAACAGTATAACAATGTTTAACTATAGATAACTCTTATATTTCCCTAGTTTGGCAAAATAATTATTTAGAACAACAGCATAAATTAAATCATTTTAAACACGTTCCACTTATGATTATGTAATCTTATGAACTTTTCCTTAATTGAAGAAAATGTTGAGTTAATTTTCTGATAGTTTATTTTTTAAATTATAAATTATTCTTTTATTATTTAACAGTCCTACCCATTAAATTTAGTATGCTAATATTATCAGTGGGGATAATTGGATTTTAATATATCTTTCATGCTTATTTTCTGAATTTACCTCCTAAAGTTTTGGGAGTTTTTATTTTTTTTAATAATTTCTGTTACATTTTATATGGTATGTGATTTAGTTTTATTCTGTAAGTTCACTCAAACTTCTTTCCCCTAAATCTCCCATCTACAAGTCTCTTGTCATCTATTTTTCTTAAATCAGTTTTTCTATTAATTTATCTTTATAATATTTACATACTTTTTAAATATTTACACTAAGTATAATTTGACTATATAATATTTACACTAAGTATAATTTGACGATACATAGTAACTCTTCAGAATCTTTTGTATCCCTTTATCCTTATTTTACATACTCTAGGTCATATCAATCTATTTTTAAGCTTTGTTTTGCTCTATTTTGGTAGGTCATTCACACTTTAAGTTAAAAAAAATTCTCCTATATTTCTTGTTACTCTTTTAAAAACTCTTTTCATAGGCAAGTATTCATCCATTTGATATTTATATTGGTATAATTTATGATATAACAAAATCATTTTTTAAATTATTCAACTCAAAATATTGTTCTAACATTATTTAATAACCCAATTTTAAATTTGATTTATAATGTCATCTATACATATACTAGACTCCAAATATAATATAAATATGTATATTTCTTCATATTCTAGTTGATTGCATTAATTTGCCTCTTTATGGTTTAGAAACTTTCTTTTGTCACAGTTGTCATTCTGTTTTATGTCTTAAAATAGGCTATTATTATTATGCTTCCAAGAATTTTTAATGCTAAATGTTTCTTTTCTTTTTTCCATATTAACTTCTAAAAAAATTTTTCCTAATTTTATGGATTTTGTTAAAATTATTAACTTAGATAGAATCAGTCTCTTTATATTTGTTTCTTCTTCCATGGTATACACTTCCATTTATTTCAGTAATCTTTTTATTATTTTATATACCATTGGTGGCATTTTCTTTCTTATATTTTAATATTTAATGCATAGGAATAATATATGAATTGCAAATTTATTACTAAGTAAGTTATCTGTTACTATTACAAAATTTATTTCTAAGTATGCTATCTATTTTGTTATGTTGCAAAATATTTCTTTATACATTATGCTATACATAAAACTTCAGATTAATATGCCATCACTTTTACTCAGCCATCTTTCTATAGTTTTTGTCATTTGGGGATTTTTCCTTTTTTTGACTCCTATTGGAAAAATACTCAAATCATCTGAAAATTGTGATCATATTACCTATTTTTTCTAACACATTTTGAGATAATTTCTTTCTCTTTTCTATTTCTGCTGGTTAAGACCTCAGGAACAGATTTTATTGTTTGCTAGTTTTTCTGAATCTATTGGGAATGGAACTAATACTTCCCAAATAGCCATATATATTATATTCTTCATGTTAATGAAACATTTATATTATAAATTTTATTGGGGCATTTTATTAAGAAGAGGTGTTCTAATTTCAAATGTCTTATTAGGATATACAACAATTTCTATGCAATATTTTCTTTTTCAATCCATTTATATTTTAAATTTTATTAATAGATTTCCTCATACAGGTTTATGCTTAAATTTCTATATTTTTTCTTTTTCTTTTCTTGTCTTCCTTTTTTTTTGAGACAGAGCCTCAAGCTTTTGTCTGGATAGAGTGCTGTGGCGTCACAGCTCATAGCAACCTTTCACTCCTGAGCTTAAGCAATTCTCTTGCCTCAGCCCAAGTAACTGGAACTACAGGCACCCACCACAATGCCTGGCTACTTTTTGGTTGTAGTTGCCATTTTTGTTTGGCAGGCCTGGGCTGGATTTGAACCCACCAGCTCTGGTGTATGTGGCTGACGCCTTAGCCTCTTGAGCTACAGGTGCCACCAATGCTTACATTTCTAGAAGACTGCCCACGCCCTCAAGTAAAGTCATGGCATACTTACCTTTAACTATAGTAATGCATTCTTTTAATTATGATTAAGTATAATCATATACTGAGTTATGCATTTTTTAAATTTAAAAATTAAATTTTTAATTGAGTTAATCATATACTGAGTTATGCATTTTTTTAAATTTAAAAATTAAATTTTTAATTGAGTTATGCATTTTTTTAATTTAAAAATATCCCCTGATATATTTTATGAGGTCATCTTTCCGATTTCAAAACATATCTTATTGCATCAACCTTTTAAGAAGTTTATGTTATACAATTTAATGCACGCACATATATAATCCTACTTGCAATTTTCTACAATATTTACATATGACAATCTTTTTATTAAATGTTTTTAAGTTGTGTTCTTGAACGAATAATGGGGCAGAGACTGAATACTGAGCCTTCTTTTGTTCTAAATAGGACCTCATTTAGTGTGGATATTTGACAACTAGTGAGGTTGAATGTCTTTATAATATTTTAAAATAATATCTGCTTAATTGCTCTAATATTGGGGGGAAAAGTATTATTCACTTAGTGTTTTCTAGGCAAGTGGTGATTTTCACACATTTTCTAGTTGAAAATGTGGCAACAATTCTTTGGAGTAGTTACTATGATTACCCTATTTTTCAGATGATGAGATTCAGTCATAGTAATGTTAAATGAATTGCCTATAATGCCCCAAGTTTTAGCAGTAAATCTAGGAAGCTAAGCAATATTTTATCTCCAAATCTACTTCTTTCTGAAATAAAAAATAGCTAAAGTGATATGATTAGCTTCTATGTTTTTTAAAGTATATCTTCCTACCTTAAATTGGTCCTAAGAACTTAATTTTCCTATTATTTCTCTGCCCTGTCTCACCTGCCCTTTCCTTTTAACTCTTATAGATGATTCTGTAATTATACATTATAGTTCTATATATTTTAAAATTAAAGTATTAATTAATTGATAGATTGGAATTTAAACTAAAATGGGATTTGTTTAATGTTTACATGATTCTTATGAAACTTTTTGATTTCTTAGTATTAAGAATCTAAGCTCCTTAGATCTAAAAATATAAAACAAAAATTTTATTCTCAGAAAATATATTGATAGCTAGAGTCAAGAAATACTTAATGTATTCCTAATTCTATATAAAATCAGCACATTTTACTCCATAAATGCATTAATGTATACATGATCTATGTGTTTATGATTAAAAAATAAAATAAAGACATCCGCATTGAAAAATAAAAGAAATATTCAATGTAAAGGATTTGAAACAAAGCTCAACAGTACTGTGATTTAACCATTATGTTTTTATTATGAAAATTATTGATATGCTGATTTCTAGGGTGGAATTTTATCATCTAAGGTTTTCTCTTGGTTATAAAAAATGCTCAGTAATAGGCAGTGCCTCTGGGTCAAAAGGGAGCTGGTCCCATATACTAGAGGTGGCGGGTTCAAACCTGGCCCTGGCCAAAAACTGCAAAAAAAATCTTAAAGTAAAATAAAAATGCTCAGTAATAGTAGAAACGCTTCCCTGCACATATCTGGGTCTGTTTTTCAGATATGAACATACCAAAAACTTAAGGGAAAAAGCATGGGAAATAAATAGCTTGTCAAAGTACAAAGAAGGCAGAAACCGGGAAATAAAAAACACACTGAGAGCTTTTAATCTCAGAAATCGCAGAGACATAGTGAAAAAACACATTTACAATCAATTGGAAGAAAGAATTTGATAAAATAACAAGGCTGTGTGTAGAGAATGAAGAGATCAAGAGTACAGACTGTGTTTTGGAAAAATACTTTATAAATGTTCCTAGCAAATTCAGATTTTTAATTTGGTAAACTTAAAAGGATTTTATTTTGTTTGTTTGAGTAACTGACTGATTAAAATAAGATTAATTATCTTCATCCTCTAATAACTTCCTATACGTATATTATAAGATGTATGGAAGTTTTTTTATTGATCCAGTTTTGATTCTCTAGACCAAAAAATGGTATTATACAATTAATTCGCCTTACCTCTCCTTGTTCTGATCAAGTAATTCATTACACAGTGAATAGAATCCACCAGCATGCTCAAGATCATAAAATCTATTAGTGTTAATATTTTCTCCACTATGCTTAGGTTGGCTTGGCAAATACTGAAATGGCCTTTTGAAAATTTAATTGCATTACATACTTTGCAGGGCTTAGATTCAGCATTAAATACATGGTTCTATTTCTCCCATAATAAAGAGTCATAGGTCCAGTATTCATAGGTCCATACATAGGTCCAACAAAAATGTATGTTCTGCTGACATAGATGTTTTAATTCCAAAGGAAAATGCTCTTATTGAAACAAACAAGAAAGATATCATTTAACTGGGAATTAAGACCTCCACTTGGTAACTTTGTGCTTCTCATTCCTTTCATAATATTCATATATTAAGTCCTGCAAGGTGTGTAATGTAATGGAGTCTTCCAAAGGCCATTCCAATATTCTGCCAATGCCAAACATTGGCTAAGGTTGATCCCAATTACTAAGGGGAAATTGAACTCACAAAGGTGGTAGGACTAAATACATCTGAAATAACATGAGATAGCCTAAAGTGTCTTTTAGTATTAACATGCCTTGTGATTTTCTAAAACTACAAGTGCTGATGTGGATGCAGGGACAAAGAAACATTTATACACCATTGATAGGACTGCAAACTAGCACAACCTCTATGGAAAGTTGTGTGGCGATAATTCAAAGAACTTAAATTAGACCTACCATTTTATCCAACAATTCTACTGCTGGGTATACAGCAAAGGAAAAACAAATCATTTTATACAAAGGATACCTGCACTCTAATGTTTATAGCAGCACAATTCACAATTGCAAAGATGTGGAAACAAGCCAAGTGCCCACCAATACATGCATGAATTAGTAAAATGTGGTGTGTAAATATTGTAGAGTAATACTCAGCCTTAAAAAGTGGTCATCGACTCAGTAAGTGGGGCTCTGGCCCCAGACACCGAGGGTGGCTGGTTCGAGCCCAGTTCCAGTCAAACTGCAACCAAAAAATAGCCAGGCCATGTAGCGATCACCTGTAGTCCCAGCTGCTCCAGAGGCTGAGGCAAGAGAATTGCCTAAGCTCAGGAGTTGGAGGTTGGCATGTGCTGTAATGCTACGGCACTCTACCGAGGGCAACAAAGTGTGACTCTGTCTCAGAAAAAAAAAAAAAAAAAAAAAGTGGCCATCAAGTATCTTTTGTGACAACCTGGGTGAAACCAGAAACCATTTATTTAAGTGAAACATCATAAGAATGGAGAAACAAACAAATGTTCTCAATACCAAGTTGGAACAAATTAATCAACATTTAAGTGCACAGGTGAAAGTAAATCTCAATGGAATTCAAGTCAGGGGATGGTTAAATTCACACTTATTGGTGCTACAAGGTAGTACTTGTCTCTGGAAGCCACAGAGAGAGAACAGGCACTTTGAGGAGAAGGAAAGAGAAGTTTATTACTTTGCAAGCAAAGAAGGAAAATGGCAGACAATATCTTCAAAATCCAGATTTCTGCTTCTGAGTAGCAACACAGAGCTTTTAAAGGTTCTGGTCGCATAATCCCATCTGTGCTAAGACAATCTCATGGCCTCTGTCTGAATTAATCTCGTATTTGGTTGAGACAGATTTATGACATTCAACCAGGATAATCTCATCTTCAGCTATCTTCTGTGGCACAAAGAAAAAGAGACATTCCCTGCCCCTCCCAATCATTGGCCTGAGGAAGGTATGCAGGTTCCAGAGTCAGAAAAGTGGAGGAGACAGAATGGTACTTACACAATTTTGCCTCCATTTGTACAAAAAAAAAAAAAAAAGGTATCTGCAAAAAGAAAGAAAGCAAGACACACAGTAATACTTAAAGAAATTTTTAAATGTTTAATCATACAAAATTTCTAATCTAAATTGCAGCACTTCAAAAAGAATCATCAAAAGAAATAGAGAGCATTTTTTTAAATTAACATTTTCTATGTATTGATATGGGATTAAAGGTCTGCAGAAGTAAGGACTGAAAGACTTTGCACTTCTTCAATATTTAAAATATTGAAATATAGTGATCAATTTTATACAGAAAATTAATCTTGTTCTTTATACACCTGAAATAAGTACTCACAAAATATTAAATAAATAGATTGAATGTATTTTTTCAATGCTTCTCATTTTCTGTTATGTCACAAAACATGGTTTCTCAGTTTTTATGTTCAATCTCAACTTTTTGAGAGGTAGCAAAAAGATCACAGTAATATTGAATGAGTTGGACAAGAAAATCATTACTAATACTAGCTATGTATAAAATCATGTGGCCAGTTACAGAAATGAGAAATATTGCCATGAATATTAGAATGTTTCTCATTTTGTTATAAATATATTTATGTGTGTGACAATTCTGCTTTCTTTCCTTTTTACCTCATTATCATGTAACCTAAAAATGTATTTATTTTATAATAAATCATAGCATTTGAATAACTGTAGATATCAAGGAAAAGAATGATCATCACCCAAGCATTTTGCTTTCTCTCTTGGAAAAGGATGAGTTCATTTTCTATTATGTTCAGTATAGTTTTATAGTTGTGGATGCATAACTTTATTATTGGTCTTTATTCATAGATAAGTATGATTAAGGAAATGTGTACTGTTGCCAAGTAGACAATGCCTGGACTTGTGATCATTAATTTCATGCATCAGCTTGGATAGTGCTGGATACCCAGATATTTGGTCAGATATATGTGAAAAATTTTTTGAAGTTATTTTTTAAATTTTTATTTACTTAAAAAATTTTTGATTTTTAATTATTACCTACACAATAGCTATATATATTTATAGGGTCCATGAATGGTTTTGATACAGACATACGATGTGAATTAATCATGTCAGAAGACTTTGGGCATGTATCTCCTTAGGCATTTATTATTTCTTGGTGTTTGGAACATTCTAATTCCCTCTTTTTTAGTTATTTTAAAGTATGCTCTAGGCTCGGTGCCTGTGGCTCAATGGGCTAAGGCGCCAGCCACTTACAGCTGAGCTGGCAGGTTTGAATCCAGCCCAGGCCACCAAACAACAAGGACGGCTGCAACCAAAAAATAGCCAGGCATTGTGGCGGGTGCCTGTAGTCCCAGCTACTTGGGAGGCAGAGGCAGGAGACTCACTTGAGCCCAGGAATTGGAGGTTGCTGTGAGCTATGATATTATAGCACTCTATCTAGGGTGACAGCTTGAGGCTCTGTCTCAAAAAAATAAATAAATAAATAAAGTATGCTCTAACTTATTATTGATCACAGTTACTCTCAAATATTGTTCATTCTATCTAACTATATTTCGCATCCATTAATTATCCCCCACTATATTGCCCCCTTCATGCTACCCTCCCCAGCCTCTGGCAACCATCATTCTACTCTCTCCCCAATGAATATTAATCATTTTTAATATTTAGCTCCTTCATATGAGTGAGAATATGTGAGATTTGTCTTTCTGTGGTTGGCTACATTGACTTAACATAATGTTCTCCAGTTCCATTCATGTTGTTGCAAGTGGCAGGGGTTTATTCTTTTTACCTCTATTCTATTGTGTATATGTTTTACAATTCATCTAGTCATACTGATAGACCCTTCAGTTGATTCCAAATCTTGGCTATTGTGAATAGTGCTGCAATAAACATGGGACTGCAGATATATTTTTGATATACTGAATTCCTTCCCTTTATATAAATACCTAGCAGTGGGTAGTTCTATTTTTAGCATTTTGAGCAACCTCCACTCTTTTATTCAAGATGATTGTACTAATTTACATTCTTACCAACAGAGTATGAGGATTCTCCTTTCTTCACATCCTCACCAGCATTCTTTATTGCCTAACTTTTTGATAATGGCCATTCTAACTAGAGGGAGAAGATATATTATTGTCGTTTTGATTTGCATTTCTCTAGTGACTAATGATGGTAAGTACCTTTTCATATACCTGTTGGCCATTTTCAATCTTCCTTTCAGAAATATCTGTTTGTCTCCTTTGCCCATTCCTAAACTGGATTTTTTTCTATTAAGTAATTGGAGCTCCTAAGATAATCTAGTTATTAATTCCTTGTGAAATGGGTAATTTATAAATATTTTCTCCTATTTTATGGGTTGTCTTGTGAAGATAGTTTTTCAATGAGTTTAATGTTTAAATTACTTGTCTGTGAGTAAAATAGACTACTGTCTATAATGTGCGTGAGCCTCATGCAATCAGGTGGAGCTCTTAAGTAAAAGACTGATTTTTCCTCAGAAAGAGAGAATTTTGCCAGCCCCATGGCCTTTGGACCTGAGCTACAACTTCAACTCTTCTCTACATCTTTAACCTGTTAGACTACCCTGCAGATTTTCAGTTTTAGGTCTATCTAGTTATGTGAGCCAACTCCTTAAAATCTCTTTGTCTCTTACATAATATACTTTTTTTATATATAACTATATATACATAATTAAAATAAGTGTACATAGATAAAGACATCTATACATATAGAGCAACACAGAGACATATGTGTGTATGTACACAGGTGTGTGTATGTTGTGTATATAATTCCTTTCCCTGGAGAACCCTGACCATAACACACCGACCCGTCACACTTTTTTTATAATTTATCACAATCTACTAGCATATAAGAATTATGTCATTACATATTTTTATCTCTTCTGTTGAATGTTGTGTGCTAGAATTTATAATGATGTGCAGCACATAGTTGAGGGTCAATAAGTATCTACTGAATGGAGCACTGAGAAGTGCAATGATTTAAGTCACTTGATTGATAAGAAGGCACAATATGACCCTAGGCAGGCTGAAGACAGAGCTCAAAGATTGACCATGTAATCAATATGATATCACAGTCTTAACAGTGCATAGCTGTTCATTTCTAAAATTAGTAGCTTTAATTCTAGGAGTATTTCTAATACATGTAATGGAATTAAATGTGTGAGCAAATTCAACTGGGATAAAAATGATTTGGATTTATTTTTTGTTTTAACTTTTTGATGCATAGTTTACCTTAGTATTTCAAAATAAAAGAATTTGCCCTAAAGATTTTCATTTGAGTATCATAAAGCAAGCATCAGTATGGTATGTAATCTCATCCAGAAGTCACATTTACATTAATGAAAGGAAAACTTCATGTACAACCTTAATGCTTATATAACACAGAGAAAAAGAACAAAAGTCAGAGAATAAAAAGAAAGACAGCTTAGTATTATTATAGTTTAACAGCTGATTAACATTTCTATAGCAGAGATTTATATTCAATATTCTTGCTGGTTTTCCAAGGCACAAAACAAACATGACAATATGACATTCATATGCAGTGTTTCCTGTGTCAAAAGTCAATGTAATACTTGCCGGCCTATCTCGAGCACTTGTATTTATTCTGCCTGTTGAGATGAAAGCCGTAATAATAAAACTGTCATGAGAAAGAAAATATTCTCTCTGAGACTGCTATAAAGCATTGCTGAGTGAAGTGGGTTCTTGTCCTTTCTTCAATCATTGTCGCTATCACAGATACCAACTTCACATATTAGCAAAGCACTTGTGAGGATATCTGAGTGTAGCTGCACCAGATTGGCTAAACCTGTATTATAAAGAAGGAGTAAAATTCCCAACAAGAGACAGATACATATATGGGTTGATGTATTTAATCTTAATATTAGTAATGACAGTGATGTTCATGAGAACAAAAAGAAGACCAGCAGCTCTTAACCCTTAACAGAACAGTTCATCCATGCCTGGCATTATACTGATGATGGCTTTCCCCAGAGTATCTGATTTAATCTTTACAGGTATACCCTTGAATAGATACTATCAAAATTATTTTAATGACAAAGAAACTAAAGATCAAAAATATTCAGTTATTTGTAAAGTCTGTGTTAAATTTCCTGCCACAAAGCGCATGTCACTGCTATAGCACTTTTATAGAACTTAAAAAAAAAATCTCTGAATTTGACAAGTTATAGATTTGATTATCTTCTTCCTATTTGGTGTCAGATCTGTAAACTTTCTACAGAGACTTGTATCCTGAATTATTTTATAGTTCCCGGCTCTAAGTTTTGTTCCTGCAAAAAAAGTTATGCTAGTTTTGACATGTGAACTGTTATAGATTCAAAAGGTAATTAGTAAGCAAGGTATGATACATCTCTTCCTTTATATATATAAAATAAATGTTACACACCCATCCTTGAACAACTGGGGTTTGAACTGTGTGTGTCCACTTATATGTATTTTTTCTCACTAAACACATTGGAAAAGTTTTTTAGAGATTTGCAATAATTTTAGAAAAATCACAGATGAATCACATAGCCTAGAAATATCAAAAATTAAGATAAATATATGTCATAAATGTATAAATATATGTAGATATTCATCTATTGTGTCACTTATTATCATAAAATATACACAAATCTTTTAGAAAAAGCTAGACTTTATCACAACTTAAACACACAAACACAATCCATTCATGGTGATATATACAGTCCAGAGAAATGTAAATAATCAAAAAATTAACTATAGTGCCTAATGTACTACTGTAATAATTTTGTAGCTATCTCCTCTTACTATTGGGGTGAGCTTAAGAGTTGTGAGTATCCCCTTAAATGCCATGTGACTCTAATTTTCTCCATGATAACAGTTTGTCTCTCCAGTAAATTGTGTATCCCCGTGAAAAATGATCTCTCAGGATTCTCTTGTATTTGTCATCATTTTTAGTGCAATACCATACCATAAACCTTGAATAACACCACACAATCTGCATGAAGTGCTCCCAAGAAGCAAAGCCATGACATTACAAGAAGAAGTTGAATTATAGCATAGATTGAAGTCCACAGGAATGCTTGTACATTAGTTCAAAATCAATGAATCTAGTATAAAGACAATTTTTTAAAAAGCCACAAGCACAAGTGAAAATTTTTCACTTTTTAAGAAATACCCTCTTATTTTGCATTGAAAATGCTGAAAATACAGCTTGTATTTACATGCAGGATTGCTATAAGAAAAGCAAACCTACATCTTTTGTACTTGCCCAAATAGATTTGGAGAGCATCCTCAAAGTAAAGTATCACAAAAAAGGAAAAGCAAGCATCCAGTGTACTCAATACTAATATGAAACCAATAAATGAGAAACTATATCCCCATATGAGAGAAAAACACAATTACATCCAAATAGTGGGGGAGGGAGAAAAAATGGGGAGACAGGGAAGAGAGAGGGAGTTTGGTGCTAACACTAGTTAGGCGCAATGAAAGGGTATTTGGCACACCTCCTGAGTGAAGGATCAGCTACAACTTAGACTCTAACAAATGCAAAAACTGTGACCTAATCCTTACATCAATCTGAAATGAACAAAAATTAAAAAATAGAAAATCTTAGCTTTCTAGAATAAATACTTTACTAATGAAATAGGACAGGAAAAATATATGTCAAGATTGAAAATAAACAAAACTATAAAAAATAAAAAAGGCAACCCCATAGATTTTAATATGATTCAAGAAACAGTGAATTCATTCTATGACAACTTAAAGCAAGAAAGAAAGTAAAGTATCTAAAGCTGGAGCATTTAATGCCAGCAAAGGTTGGCTTGATAATTTTAGAAAGAGGACTGGCTTTAAAAAAAGAAAAAAAGTGAAGATAACAAAAGTCGTTTATAACAACAAAGACCTTTCAGGCAATTTTACAGATGCCAATGAGAAATTCATTGTGAATAAAGGATATTTACCTGAACAGGGTGAGGTTTTTTGGTTGTTATTTTTTATTTTAATATCAAAATATTAAGGTGTTACAAATGAATATCTTTTACATTGCATAAGTCAGGGCTCTTCTCAACATCACTAATCATTAAGGAAATGCAAGTTAAAACCATAATGAGGTATCACCTTACCCCTGTCAGAATCCTCATTATTAAAAGGTCAAAAATCATGAATTCAGAGAGAAAGAAACAGTTATACACTCTTGGTAGTACTGCAAAATAGGTCAATCTTTTTTTATTATTATTAAATCATAGCTATGTACATTAGTGCAATCGTGGGGTACAATGTGCTGGCTTCATATACAATCTGAAACATTTTCATCAAACTGTTTAACATAGCTTTCATGGTACTTTCCTAGTTATTGTATGAAGACATTTGTATTCTGCATTTAATAAGTTTCATCTGTACCCTTCTAAGATGCCCCATAGATGTGATACCACCAATTACCCTCCCTCCACCCATCCTTCCCCTGCCCCTCCCCTCCTGTGCCCCTTACCCTATATTCTTATGCTATAATTGGGTTATAGCCTTCATATGAAAGCTATAAATTAGCTTCATAGAAGGGTTGAGTACATTGGATACTTTTTATTCCATTCTTGAGGTACTTTGCTAACAAGAATATGTTCTAGATCCATCCATGTAAACATGAAAGAGGTAAAGTCTCCATCTTTCTTTAAGGCTGCATAATATTCCATGGTATGCATGTACCACAATTTATTCATCCATTTGTGAGTCAATGGGCACTT